>MU106199.1:18740-98743 GCA_012274485.2 Sinapis alba | reverse complement strand
AAAAAAAAAAAAAAAAAAAAGATAGTTCTTCAGAAGAAGATGACAGCGAAATCGAGACAAAGCTTGACTGCGTCGATAGAACTTTCACGACAAAGTCGAGTAGCTGAGAAATAGTCACATAAAGAGGTGACGTTGAGAGCCAGTTTTCACCTACGAGAAAGACATGAGTAATCTCGATTTCATCTTCAGGCCCCGTACAGACCGCTCCACAAGATGGCAAACCGGTGAAGACACTGAAACTGATACTCGGTAGTGATACCAAGAAAATCACTCCTTTCATAGGAAGGAGGAACGATGATAAAGGACACTTCTCCCTAGAGAAGGATGGTGAAAATGAATTTTGGCCCGGTTAACCCACCGGTAAAATCATCCCATAGGAGAAATATGACAATCCGCAACGATAAGAGATCATGGTGAACCCACCAGAAAAGAGATTTTAGTGGTTATTTCACTGTTTTAGATAGATTATGAAGTTTTATTAAACTAATTATCAAATAATTAGAAAACTATACCCATTTATCATGAAAAAATATTTTCCATACATTAGTTAAAATTGAGAATGTGTTTAAAAACTTTTAAGAAACACAAAAGCATTTAATTTTAAGTATATGGAGTATTTACCCAAAACTTAATATTTTCGTAGGGGTTAACCCACATATTTTGTGAAATTTTCAAAAATATGAAAATCTTATTTTAATTCATAGTTGAATCATTCACTGGCATAATATTATGTTCAAAGAGGTTTGGATTATTTTTTGTCTCCATTTCTGTAGAGAATAGAGATTTTAGTGGTTATTTCACTGTTTTAGGTAGATTATGAAGTTTTATTAAATTAATTATCAAATAATTAGAAAGTATACCCATTTATCATGAAAAATGTTTTCCATACAATAATTCAAATTTAGAATGTGTTTTTAAAGTTTTAAGAAACACAAAAGCATATAATTTTAGTATATAGAATATTTACCGAAAACTCAATATTTTTGTAGGGGTTAACCCACATATTTTGTGAAATTTTCAAAAATATGAAAATATTTTTTTAATGCAAAGTTGAATCATTCACTGGTATAAGATGATGTTCAAAGAGGTTTGGAACATTTGTTGTCTCCATTTCTCTAGAGAATAGAGATTTTAGTAGTTATTTCACTATTTTAGGTAGATTATGAAGTTTTATTAAACTAATTATCAAATAATTAGAAACTATACCCATTTATCATGAAAAAATGTTTTCCATACATTAATTATAATTGAGAATGTGTTTAAAAAAATTTAAGAAAACAAAAGAATTTAATTTTGAGTATATAGAGTATTTACCGGAAACTTAATATTTTCGTATGGGTTAACCCACATATTTTGTGAAATTTTCAAAAATATGAAAATCTTGTTTTAATGCATAATTGAATCATTCACTGGCATAGGATGATGTTTAAAGAGGTTTGAAACATTTGTTGTCTCCGTTTCTCTGGAGAATAGATATTTAGTTGTTATTTCTCTATTTTAGGTAGATTATGAAGTTTAATTAAATTAATTATCAAATAATTAGAAATTATACCCATTTATCATGAAAAAGGTTTTGCTTACATTAATTAAAATTGAGAATGTGTTTATAAAGTTTTAAGAAACACAAAAGCATATAATTTCAGTATATAGAATATTTACCCAAAACTCAATATTTTCGTAGGGGTTAACCCACATATTTTGTGAAATTTTCAAAAATATGAAAAAAAATAATGCATAGTTAAATCATTCACTAGCATAGGATTATGTTCAAAGAGGTTTGGATTATTTGTTGTCTCCATTTCTCTAGAGAATAGAGATTTTAGTGGTCATTTCACTATTTTAGGTAGATTATGAAGTTTTATTAAATTAATTACCAAATAATTAGAAATTATACCCATTTATCATGAAAAAGGTTTTCCATACATTAATTCAAATTTAGAATGTGTTTACAAATTTTAAGAAACACAAAATCATATAATTTTCAGTATATAGAATATTTACCGAAAACTCAATATTTTCGTAGGGGTTAACCCACATATTTTGTGAAATTTTCAAAAATATGAAAATCTTTTTTTAATGCATAGTTAAATCATTCACTAGCATAGGATTATGTTCAAAGAGGTTTGGATTATTTGTTGTCTCCATTTCTCTAGAGAATAGAGATTTTAGTGGTCATTTCACTATTTTAGGTAGATTATGAAGTTTTATTAAATTAATTATCAAATAATTAGAAATTATACCCATTTATCATGAAAAAGGTTTTCCATACATTAATTCAAATTTAGAATGTGTTTATAAATTTTAAGAAACACAAAAGCATATAATTTTCAGTATATAGAATATTTACCGAAAACTCATTATTTTCATAGGGGTTAACCCAAATATTTTGTGAAATTTTCAAAAATATGAAAATCTCTTTTTAATGCATAGTTGAATCATTCACTGGCTTAGGATTATGTTCAAAGAGTTTTGGATTATTTGTTGTCTCCATTTCTCTAGATAATAGAGATTTTAGTGGTTATTTCACTGTTTTAGGTAGATTATGAAGTTTTATTAAACTAATTATCAAATAATTAGAAAATATACCCATTTACCATGAAAAAATGTTTTCCATACATTAGTTAAAATTGAGAATGTGTTTAAAAAAATTTAAGAAACACAAAAGCATTTAATTTCAAGTATATGGAGTATTTGCCCAAAACTTAATATTTTCGTAGGGGTTAACCCACATATTTTGTGAAATTTTTTAAAATATGAAAATCTTGTTTTAATACATAATTGAATCATTCACTGGCATATTATGATGTTCAAAGAGGTTTGAATTATTTGTTGTCTCCATTTCTCTAGAGAATAGAGATTTTAGTGGTTATTTCATTGTTTTAGGTAGATTATGAAGTTTTATTAAATTAATTATCAAATAATTAGAAATTATACCCATTTATCATGAAAAAGGTTTTTTATACATTAATTCAAATTTAGAATGTGTTTATAAATTTTAAGAAACACAAAATCATATAATTTTCAGTATATAGAATATTTACCGAAAACTCAATATTTTCGTAGGGGTTAACCCACATATTTTGTGAAATTTTCAAAAATATGAAAATCTTTTTTTAATGCTAAGTTGAATCATTCACTGGTATAAGATGATGTTCAAAGAGGTTTGGAACATTTGTTGTCTCCATTTCTCTAGAGAATAGAGATTTTAGTAGTTATTTCACTATTTTAGGTAGATTATGAAGTTTTATTAAACTAATTATCAAATAATTAGAAACTATACGCATTTATCATGAAAAAATGTTTTCCATACATTAATTATAATTGAGAATGTGTTTAAAAAAATTTAAGAAACACAAAAGAATTTAATTTGAGTATATAGAGTATTTACCGGAAACTTAATATTTTCGTATGGGTTAACCCACATATTTTGTGAAATTTTCAAAAATATGAAAATCTTGTTTTAATGCATAATTGAATCATTCACTGGCATGGGATGATGTTTAAAGAGGTTTGAAACATTTGTTGTCTCCGTTTCTCTGGAGAATAGATATTTAGTTGTTATTTCTCTATTTTAGGTAGATTATAAAGTTTAATTAAATTCATTATCAAATAATTAGAAATTATACCCATTTATCATGAAAAAGGTTTTGCATACATTAATTAAAATTGAGAATGTGTTTATAAAGTTTTAAGAAACACAAAAGCATATAATTTCAGTATATAGAATATTTACCCAAAACTCAATATTTTTGTAGGGGTTAACCCACATATTTTGTGAAATTTTCAAAAATATGAAAAAAAATAATGCATAGTTAAATCATTCACTAGCATAGGATTATGTTCAAAGAGGTTTGGATTATTTGTTGTCTCCATTTCTCTAGAGAATAGAGATTTTAGTGGTCATTTCACTATTTTAGGTAGATTATGAAGTTTTATTAAATTAATTACCAAATAATTAGAAATTATACCCATTTATCATGAAAAAGGTTTTCCATACATTAATTCAAATTTAGAATGTGTTTACAAATTTTAAGAAACACAAAAGCATATAATTTTCAGTATATAGAATATTTACCGAAAACTCAATATTTTCGTAGGGGTTAACCCACATATTTTGTGAAATTTTCAAAAATATGAAAATCTTTTTTTAATGCATAGTTAAATCATTCACTAGCATAGGATTATGTTCAAAGAGGTTTGGATTATTTGTTGTCTCCATTTCTCTAGAGAATAGAGATTTTAGTGGTCATTTCACTATTTTAGGTAGATTATGAAGTTTTATTAAATTAATTATCAAATAATTAGAAATTATACCCATTTATCATGAAAAAGGTTTTCCATACATTAATTCAAATTTAGAATGTGTTTATAAATTTTAAGAAACACAAAAGCATATAATTTTCACTATATAGAATATTTACCGAAAACTCATTATTTTCGTAGGGGTTAACCCAAATATTTTGTGAAATTTTCAAAAATATGAAAATCTCTTTTTACTGAAAAGTTGAATCATTCACTGGTATAAGATGATGTTCAAAGAGGTTTGTATTATTTGTTGTCTCCATTTCTCTAGACAATAGAGATTTAGTGGTTATTTCACTGTTTTAGGTAGATTATGAAGTTTTATTAAATTAATTATCAAATAATTAGAAAGTATACCCATTTATCATGAAAAAGGTTTTTCATACATTAATTAAAATTTATAATGTGTTTATAAATTTTAAGAAACACAAAAGCATATAATTTTCAGTATATAGAATATTTACCGAAAATTCAATATTTTCGTAGGGGTTAACCCACATATTTTGTGAAATTTTCAAAAATATGAAAATCTTGTTTTAATTCATAATTGAATCATTCACTGGCATATTATGATGTTCAAAGAGGTTTGGATTATTTGTTGTCTCCATTTCTCTAGAGAATAGAGATTTTAGTAGTTATTTCATTGTTTTAGGTAGATTATGAAGTTTTATTAAATTAATTATCAAATAATTAGAAATTATACCCATTTATCATGAAAAAGGTTTTGCATACATTAATACAAATTTATAATGTGTTTATAAATTTTAAGAAACACAAAAGCATATAATTTTCAATATATAGTATATTTACCAAAAACTCAATATTTTCGTAGGGGTTAACCCACATATTTTGTGAAATTTTCAAAAATATATAAATCTCTTTTTACTGCAAAGTTGAATCATTCACTGGTATAAGATGATGTTCAAAGAGGTTTGTATTATTTGTTGTCTCCATTTCTCTACGGAATAGAGATTTTAGTGGTTATTTTACTGTTTTAGGTAGATTATAAAGTTTTATTAAACTAATTATCAAATAATTAGAAACTATACCCATTTATCATGAAAAAATGTTTTCCATACATTAGTTATAATTGAGAATGTGTTTAAAAAAATTAAGAAACACAAAAGCATATAATTTTCAGTATATAGAATATTTACCGAAAACTCAATATTTTCGTAGGGGTTAACCCACATATTTTGTGAAATTTTTTAAAATATGAAAATCTTGTTTTAATACATAATTGAATCATTCACTGGCATATTATGATGTTCAAAGAGGTTTGAATTATTTGTTGTCTCCATTTCTCTAGAGAATAGAGATTTTAGTGGTTATTTCATTGTTTTAGGTAGATTATGAAGTTTTATTAAATTAATTATCAAATAATTAGAAATTATACCCATTTATCATGAAAAAGGTTTTGTATACATTAATTCAAATTTAGAATGTGTTTATAAATTTTAAGAAACACAAAATCATATAATTTTCAGTATATAGAATATTTACCGAAAACTCAATATTTTCGTAGGGGTTAACCCACATATTTTGTGAAATTTTCAAAAATATGAAAATATTTTTTTAATGCAAAGTTGAATCATTCACTGGTATAAGATGATGTTCAAAGAGGTTTGGAACATTTGTTGTCTCCATTTCTCTAGAGAATAGAGATTTTAGTAGTTATTTCACTATTTTGGGTAGATTATGAAGTTTTATTAAACTAATTATCAAATAATTAGAAACTATACCCATTTATCATGAAAAAATGTTTTCCATACATTAATTATAAATTGAGAATGTGTTTAAAAAAATTTAAGAAACACAAAAGAATTTAATTTTGAGTATATAGAGTATTTACCGGAAACTTAATATTTTCGTATGGGTTAACCCACATATTTTGTGAAATTTTCAAAAATATGAAAATCTTGTTTTAATGCATAATTGAATCATTCACTGGCATAGGATGATGTTTAAAGAGGTTTGAAACATTTGTTGTCTCCGTTTCTCTGGAGAATAGATATTTAGTTGTTATTTCTCTATTTTAGGTAGATTATGAAGTTTAATTAAATTAATTATCAAATAATTAGAAATTATACCCATTTATCATGAAAAAGGTTTTGCATACATTAATCAAAATTTAGAATGTGTTTATAAAGTTTTTCATATTTTTGAAAATTTCACAAAATATGTGGGTTAACCCCTACGAAAATATTGAGTTTTGGGTAAATATTCTATATACTGAAATTATTTGATAATTAGCTTAAATATTTGATAATTAGTTTTCGGTAAATATTCTATATACTGAAAATTATATGCTTTTGTGTTTCTTAAATTTTTGTAAACACATTCTAAATTTGAATTAATGTATGGAAAACCTTTTTCATGGTAAATGGCTATAATTTCTAATTATTTGATTATTAATTTAATAAAACTTCATAATCTACCTAAAACAGTGAAATAACAACTAAAATATCTATTCTCCACGAAACAGAGACAACAAATGTTTCAAACCTCTTCGAACATCATCCTATGCCAGTGAATGATTCAATTATGCATTAAAACAAGATTTTTATATTTTTGAAAATTTCACAAAATATGTGGGTTAACCCCTACGAAAATATTAAGTTTTTGGTAATTACTCTATATACTTAAAATTAAATGCTTTTGTGTTTCTTAAATTTTTTTAAACACATTCTCAATTTTAACTAATGTATGGAAAACATTTTTTCATGATAAATGGGTACTGTTTTAGGTAGATTATGAAGTTTTATTAAATTAATAATCAAATAATTAGAAATTATAGCCATTTACCATGAAAAAGTTTTTCCATACATTAATTCAATTTTAGAATGTGTTTAAAAAAATTTAAGAAACACAAAAGCATATAATTTTCAGTATATAGAATATTTACCGAAAACTCAATATTTTCGTAGGGGTTAACCCACATATTTTGTGAAATTTTCAAAAATATGAAAATCTTGTTTTAATGCATAGTTGAATCATTCACTGGTATAAGATGATGTTCAAAGAGGTTTAAAACATTTGTTGCCTCTGTTTCTCTAGAGAATAGATATTTTAGTGGTTATTTCACTATTTTAGGTAGATTATGAAATTTAATTAAATTAGTTATCAAATAATTAGAAATTATACCCATTTATCATGAAAAAGGTTTTGCATACATTAATTAAAATTGAGAATGTGTTTATAAAGTTTTAAGAAACACAAAAGCATATAATTTCAGTATATAGAATATTTATCGAAAACTCAAGTTTTTCGTAGCGGTTAACCCACATATTTTGTGAAATTTTCAAAAATATGAAAATCTTATTTTAATGCATAGTTGAATCATTCACGGGTATAATATGATGTTCAAAGAGGTTTAGAACATTTGTTGCCTCTGTTTCTCTAGAGAATAAATATTTTAGTGGTTATTTCACTGTTTTAGGTAGATTATGAAGGTTTATTAAATTAATTATCAAATAATTAGAAATTATACCCATTTATCATGAAAAAGGTTTTCCATAAATTAATTCAAATTTATAATGTATTTATAAAGTTTTAAGAAACACAAAAGCATATAATTTTCAGCATATAGAATATTTACCGAAAACTCAATATTTTCGTAGGGGTTAACCCACTTATTTTGTGAAATTTTCAAAAATATGAAAATCTTATTTTAATTCATAGTTGAATCATTCACGGGTATAATATGATGTTCAAAGAGGTTTAGAACATTTGTTGCCTCCGTTTCTCTAGAGAATAGATATTTTAGTGGTTATTTCACTATTTTATGTAGATTATGAAGGTTTATTAAATTAATTATCAAATAATTAGAAATTATACCCATTTATCATGAAAAAGGTTTTTCATACATAATTAAAATTGAGAATGTGTTTATAAAGTTTTAAGAAACACAAAAGCATATAATTTCAGTATATAGAATATTTACCCAAAACTCAATATTTTCGTAGGAGTTAACCCACTTATTTTGTGAAATTTTCAAAAATATGAAAATTTTATTTTAATGCATAGTTGAATCATTCACTGGTATAAGATGATTTTCAAAGAGTTTTAGAACATTTGTTGCCTCCGTTTCTCTAGAGAATAGATATTTTAGTGGTTATTTCACTGTTTTAGGTAGATTATGAAGTTTTATTAAATTAATTATCAAATAATTAGAAATTATACCCATTTATCATGAAAAAGGTTTTCCATACATTAATTCAAATTTAGAATGCGTTTATAAAGTTTTAAGAAAACACAAAAGCATATAATTTTCAGTATATAAAATATTTACCGAAAACTCAATATTTTCGTGGGGTTAACCCACATAATTTGTGAAATTTTCAAAAATATGAAAATCTTATTTTAATGCATAGTTGAATCATCAACTGGCATAGGATTATGTTCAAAGAGGTTTGGATTATTTGTTCTCTAGAGATTAGAAATTTTAGTGGTTATTTTACTTTTTTAGGTACATTATGAAGTTTTATTAAATTAATTATCAAATAATTAGAAATTATACTTATTTATCTTGAAAAAGGTTTTTCATACATTAATTCAAATTTAGAATATGTTTATAATTTTTTAAGAAACACTAAAGCATATATTTTCAGTATATTAAGTATTTATCGAAAACTCAATATTATCGAAAACCCACATATTTTGTGAAATTTTCAAAAATATGAAAATCTTGTTTTAATGCATAGTCGCATCGTCTAATGACGTAGGATGATGGTCAAAGAGGTTTGGATCTTTTGTTATCTATATTTCTCTAGAAAATAGATATTTCTTTGTTGTTATTCCATTAATTTATACAGTATATGAAGTTTTTTTAAATTAATTGTTTAAAAATTAGAAACGATGTCCATTACCCTGTAAGAGAGTTTAGGATACATCAGTACAAATAAATAATGTGGTTGTAAATATTAAAAACCCTTAAAAACTATAGGCATTGGTTTATAGAGCATTTACCAAAAAAACTCAATATTTTGTACGGATTAACCCACATATTTTAAGAAAAAATAAAAATTCGTCAATCATGTTTTTAATGCATAGTTGAATTATTCACTGACGTAAGATGATGGTCAAAGAGTTTCTGATCTTTTATTATCTCCGTTTCTCTAGAGAGTAGATATTTCTTAGTGTTTATTTCACTACTTTAGGATTTATATGAAGTTTTATTAAATTAGTTTCTTAAAAATGAGATACGATGCCCATTTACCCTGTAAGAGAGTTTAGGATACATCAATACAAATAAAGAATGTGGTTATAAATATTAAAAAACCTTACAAACTATAAACATTGATTTATAGAGCTTTTACCAAAAAAAAAATTTGTAGGGTTAAACCCACATATTTTAAGAAAAATTCAAAAATTCGGGCAGTCATGTTTTTAATGCATAGTTGAATCGTTCACTGACATAGAATGATGGTCAAAGAGTTTCAGATCTTTTGTTATCTTCGTAAACAAATAAAGAATGTGGTTGTAAATATTAAAAAAAAAACTTTAAAACTATAAGCATTGGTTTATATCGCATTTACGGGAAAAAAACTCAATATTTTCGTAGGGGATAACCCATATATTTTATAAAAAAATCAAAAATAAAGAAAATCATATTTTAATGCATAGTTTCATCGTTCACTGACGTAGGATTATGGTCAAAGAGGTTCGGATCTTTTCTTATCTCCGTTTCTCTAGAGAATATATATTTCTTAGTGGTTATTCCACTTATTTAGGCAATATATGAAGTTTTATTAAATTAACTATTTAAAATTTAGAAACGATGCCCATTAACCTCTAAGAGAGTTTAGGATACATCAATACAAATAAAGATTGCGGTTATAAATTTAAAAAAACCTTAAAAACTATAAGCATTGGTTTATAGAGTATTTACCAAAAACTCAATATTCCGTAAGGGTTAACCCAAATATTTTAAAAAAATAAAATAAAATTAGGAAAAACTTGTTTTAGTGCATAGTTGCATCGTTCACTGATGTAAGATGATGGTCAAAGAGGTTTGGATCTTTTGTTATCTCCGTTTCCTTAGAGAATATATATTTCTTAGTGGTTATTCCACTGATTTAGGTAGTATATGAAGTTTTATTAAATTAATTGTTTAAAAATCAGGAACAGTGTCCATTTACCATGTAAGAGAGTTTAGGATACATCAATACAAATAAAGATTGTGGTTATAAATTTAAAAAACCTTAAAAACTATAAGCTTTGGTTTATAGAGCATTTACCGAAAACTCAATATTTTTTAAGTGTTAACCCACATATTTTAAGAAAAATTCAAAAAGTAAGACAATCTTGTTTTAATGCATAGTTGCATCGTTCACTAGCGTAGGATGATGGTCAAAGAGGTTTGGATCCTTTGTTATCCCTGTTTCTCTAGAGAATATATTTTAAGTGTTTAGAAATTAGAAATGGTGCCCATTTATTATTTAAGAGAGTTTAGGTTACAAAAATACAAATAAAGAATGTGGTTATAAATCTTTAAAAACATTAAAGACTATAAGTTTTGGTATATAAAACATTTACTGTAAAACTCAATATCTTCGTAGGGTTAACCCACATATTTTAATCAAAATTCAAAAAAATTGACAATCTTTTTAAATGCATAGTTGCATTGTCAACTAATGTAGGATGATAGTCAAAGAAGTTTGGATTCTTTGTTATCTCTGTTTCTCTAGAAAATATATAGTTTTAGTGGTTATCCCACTAATTTTTGCAGTATATGAAGTTTTATTATACATTATTACAAATAAAAAATGTGGTAAAAAAAAATAGAGACTATAAGCTTTGGTATACAGAGCATTTACCGAAAAACTCAATATTTTTGTAGTGGTTAACACACATATTTAAAAAAAAAATCAAAATTATGACATTCTTGTTTTATTGCGTAATTGCATCGTTCACTGACGCAAGACGATCGTCAAAGAGGTTTGGATCCTTTGTCGTCTATGTTTCTCTTGAGAATATATATTTCTTAGTGGCTATTCCACTGATTTAGGTAGAATACGAAGTTTTATTAAATTAATTGTTTAAAAATTAGAAAATTAAATTAACTGTTTAAAAATTAGAAACGATGTTCGTTTCATCTGAAAGAGAGTTTAGCCTACATAAGTACAAATACTAAATGTGGTTATAAATTTTAAAAAACATTAAAACTATAAGTTTTGGTTTATATAGCATTTACCAAAAAAACTCAATATTTTTGTCTGGGTTAACCCACATATTTTAAGAAAAATCAAAAATTATTAAAATCTTGTTTTAATGCGTAAATGCATCGTTCACTGACATAGAATGGTGGTCAAAGAGGTTTGGATCTTTTGTTGTGTCCGTTTCTCAAGAGAATATATATTTTAGTGGTTATTTCACTAATTTTTTGCAGTATATAAAATTTTATTTAATTAATTGATTAAAAATTAGAAATGATGTTCACTCACCGTGAAAGAGAGTTTAGCATACATTTATACATATAAAAAATATGGTTAGAATTTTTAAAAAAATATTAAAGACTATAAGCTTTGTTATATAAAGCATTTACTAGAAAATTCAATGTTTTTATTGGGATTAATCCACATATTTTAAGAAAAAATTATAACAATTTTGTTTTAATGCGTAATTGCATCGTTCAGATGGGTAAAGAGGTTTTGATTTTTTTTGTCTCCGTTTCTCTAGAAATTCTTAAAGAAATTCTTGTTTGTACCAGAAACAAGCAGAAAATCAGTAAAAATACGAACATTACATTTCAATCACAAGGGGACGGTCACAAATTACCTTTTCTTTCAATACAATCATTTAACAAATAAATCCTGAAAGATATTACAGTAAAATTGGAAGAGAAAAGAAAAGATCAGAGATGAAGCAAGGCAATGGTCTTGTTCATACAAGATCGATTAAGTTTCTGACTCCTGTGGTTCCTCGAAACATGTCTCCAAGAGACTTGTTCCCTTGATAAATCGCAGAGAGTGAAGAAACCTAACACCTGCCCAAAGATCTTGAACATCTCAACTCCCATTAGTATGTTCTGGTCTGAGACATAGGTAGCGTTCCAATCCATTGGTGCGTCAGGGTGAACTGAAACCTCTGTCCATGTGAGGTACACAAGATCCAACTCCCACAGCTTCCTCACCGCTTTGTTTCTCCTCCCAATTTGTCCATCTCCTTCATCGCACCACGAAACTGAAAGCATGAACAAGCGGTTGTTGCAGGAGATGAGCTTAGGGTAGAACTCATGAACCCGAGGAGGGATTGGAGATGTTTGGATCCCAATCCAGAAGCCTCTCTCTATGTCATACCCTGATAGCCTATCATTCTCAGAGTAAGCGTAGAAGATTCCATTGCATATGATCCCGCAAGATACAACCCCGAAATCCACGGGGAGTCTCTGGATTTCTGACCAAGTGTTCGTTGCTGAGTCGTACATTTCACCTGAATCCAGTGGCTCATCAAACAATCCAGAGCCTCCGATTGCAATGAGCACAAATCTCCTTGAGCTGTTCAGCTTCAGTCTTGTTGATCTGTGGGATATAATAGTGCCGCTTTGATCAGCCTGGCGTCTGACAGAGAACCTGTGAGGGTCTTCATAAACATCCGATTCTCTTGACCGGTGAAACCGTCTATCTTGTTGACTCTGTATGGTGGTGGAGGACAGTTCTGAAGAAACATGAGTGGCGCCAACAATGGGAAGTGTTCTAGCATGTCTCATAGACTTGACTTTACGCCAAGATTTGGTTAAAGGGCTGAATACAAGGACCCCTCTATGGGTCTTGAAAGAGTTTCTATCCTCAGAACGGCCTCCGACTATATAAACCTCCTCATGGATGCTCGTCACTGAGTACATAAACCGCCCTTTAAGCACATCAGACTCAACCCTATGCCATTTGTCTTGAGACACATCATACCCGTGAATTTCGCTAGCAAAGAGAAACAACCATGGGGACTGAAAGGAGCCTTCACGTCTCAGCTGGAGGAACCGCTGCGTGGTGGCCATGTACCGCCATTTCTTGCAAACAAGGTGTGCGTTCATTAGGCTGGTCAAAGGAAGCCTCATCAAGCACATTTCCAGAATATCGTCGGGGAGGAATATGTGATTGTGCTTTGAGCTGTTGTTGTTGTCTAGTTCCAGGTATTTTCTGTTATTATGCTTCTTCCAGAACATCTCTTTAACTCCATAAGAAAAGCAATCCAACCTAGTAGTTTCCTCGGTTCCGCAAATGGTGCTTGTTGTCAAGCCCTCACTAGCACTGGACCATCTCTTATTGCTAGAATCGTCCAAATCGTCTCCGGTGTCAGCAACTTTGCAACCAACACTAATGTTTAGACAATTCAATGCTCCTCCTACTTCATCTTCCACCTTTTTCTTCTTCAACTTGTGGCTAACACTTTTCACAAGCCGCTTTGACACTGTTAAACCTTCCAGATCCTTCCGGATGGACTCCTCTCCCAATGGCTTCTCAGAGATCATCATGCATCATCATCCATCTACCAATTATACGGGGTAAAGAGATGCAAGCAACCTGCAACAATCACAACCAAGAAAAGAGCATATGAACACATCAATTGTAGCGAGATCTACTTCACGAACCAGATTAAGCAAAACCTAGCTCCGGAGAAATCAAGTAACAATCAATACCATTACCAACCAGCTCAAGAGGCTTCTGAGATTCAGCGCAAATCGAAGAAGAATAAATCACGAAACGCACTTACATTGAACAAAACCGAGAACGAGAGCAGATTTGGAGATTGCCCAGAAATGATGAAGGAGATGGGAGACCTAGAAGGACCGATTGCTCTTTTCCCTTTTCGCAGCTGTGAGGAAATACTGGGGAATGAACTGAGTGAATTATTGAGTTTTTCTTATTTAAATAAAAAAGTAAGCTTTCTTTTTCTTTTTTTTTTGGTAAAAAAAGATATTTTTCGATTGAAAATTTGATTAAATGAAGGGTTTATTTGTGGAATAACAAAAAGAAAAAAGAAAGATAAAGAGTAATTTGCTAATCTGATATCAACTAAAAACAGGGCTCATCAAATTTTGACGCATTACTTTTTATATGTTGTTCAAAAAATATATATATAATTATTCAACTGATATGAGTATGACTGATACGTCAAGCAGAATAAAGGATATATTTGAATAACTGACAGCGGAATAAGCCAAGCTGGAAAAGCATGCTAATTTTAGTAATTCGATAATGTTTTTTTGTTTTCAGTTGTAATTTTAATAGTTCACGAAAATACAGAAAAATTAATAAATATTTTTTTGTACTGGTTAAGCATAAATTATGAAAATATTATATAGACAATTCTAAGTAGAATTCTATGTGTCAATAAAGATTTACTATGATAATTTGTTTTTCTGGAATATAAAACTCATGTATAAACATTAATAATATTTTAGTTAAAGACTTAGGGTTTCACTGGTTGAAACACATCGGTTATAGTTACAGTTGCAAGAATTTGCAGATGTGGTTAGTTGTGGTTTCTAGCATTATTAAGCGATTCATATAATTAGTATAATGGTTAGAAAATATTATATTTATAAGATATTTGTGATTGGTTGATTATGAAATACTACAACAATTTAATAATAAATTATCAATATTAACATATTACAACATTATAAAATATCAAAAATATATTACTATGATAAAATATAATGATTACATTTTTTATGTTTTTTAGATAAATGAAAGTATAATTTTAATAAAATTTTGTTTTGAAGATTTATATTAGAACTTTTAAAAGAATATTTTATTTCATTTATATATGTATATATTTTATATATATTATATATATATATATATGTATATATTATATGTTATAATGAATAGTTTTGTTTTAATAAAATAAAAATGATACTATTAGTGAATTTAAATTAAAATATAAATATATATTTATTTATTTTTCTAATATTTTAATTTAAAATTATTTTTAAAAGTTAATAATTTTAAGAAATTATTCAGCTTTTTCAACTAAAATCTAATGTATTTGACATTTATTCAAGGGTAATAAAAATGCCTCATATAAAAAACTTACATTATGAATAATATAGTGACCATATTTTCATTGGAAAATTTTGGCATAAAAAAATACTGTCCACGTGGATTTTTAAAAGTTATCTTCCACAAAATTTGGTAATGGATTTTCATTCAAAATTTTATCCTTTGTAACAAAGTATTATCCACTTAAAATTTATACATTGATCAGATTTTCATATGTTAGCAGTAAATATATGCACACTGTAAAATAAATAAATATATATATAGTACATTCAAATTTCGGTCTGACTAAATATATCTTTTGATAAACAAAAAATAATCTCATGCTTTTAAAGCTATGTCAAAATTTATACTCTCAACTATAGAAATGTTATCCCGTACATTGAATGCAAGTATAAAATGTCAAAAATAAATGTAATAACTAAAAAATATTCTTGCGCTTTGAAAACATGAGTAAAACTCTAATTTTGTTTGTTACTAGAGTTAAATCCGCCCTACAGGCAGTGAACAAGTAAAAAAGTTTATATGAAATTATCTAATTTCATGTCTACTCTTATTTGTTTTTGTTGGGTTGTTTTATATAATTATATTACATATGTCGTTTGACTGAGGCAAGTACATATATTTTTTATTTACATATTAATAATGAAATTATGGTTGACTTCAAATGGAAAACTTGAATTTCCTTTTTCAATTTAAACTTAACTTTTATATATTCTCTAAAAAGTGTTGCTTTAGAGCGAAACAAAAATTAGTTTAAATTATATAAACATCATGAAAACCTAATATGATTCGTTACTATTTAGAAATATGTATATTTGTTTGAATCTCGTATATGTTATTATATCAAAACATCAAATAACCTATATTATCTGAACAACTAAATATAATTTTTCACTTAAATGATACTAACTAATTTTAATTTTCAGAATAAATCATTATTTATTATATATTAATAATTTACTATGCCAAAATATGAATACTTTTATTTCTGTTTATTGATATTCTCATTTTATTATGTAACAAAAATTTAAACTATTATTTAACTATAATTTTGGATTCGAAGCATTTAGTCATCAAATTTCTTTGTCTTAAATATAAAATTTTAACTTTATTATAAATATATTATTATAACTAAAAGTTATTAGTTTTCAGTATAATATACTAATTTTTTTTTTGCTTTATGGTAAAAGGGACCGGTGGCCTTTTTATTCTTTTCAAATTACTCAAATATATCTACATTATGAAAATAGTAAATAATGTTTCATATCCATATTTATAAATATTAAAATGATGTGATATACATGTAAATTATGTTGATTGTTATTACTGAATTTATTTCTCTTTTAACATAACCTTTTATTTTTGAAGATATTAAAATTTAAAAACTAGTATATCCAAATTTATAATTTTATTGTTTGCTAAAAATCTGTTAAAATATTTATTTTCCAAGAGCTTAAAATTTACCATTGACTATAAAAACTTATGGACAATTAAATGTTACACTAATATATTGAGTCTAGATAATAAAACAATTAATAGGTGATATTTTATAAATTTACATGGGTGTTTAGATGTCAATCTGTGGTGCATCATTTGCTTATGTGTCTTAAGGAGAAGAGAAAAATGTCTACTTTATATATATAGATGGGTTGTTTTCATCTTAACTATGTCATATTATTAATCATCTAAACCAAAATTAATTGTTTCGTTTGGAAACTGTATCACGAATGTAAAATTCATTGAGGAAGTTGAAGGTAAAAGCAACGAACAACATAACGTTACATTACAATGAAGGGGAAAATACACGATCCTTATTTAGACGAATACATGAAAGGAAAGAACTCGAAAACACAAGTGTTAAATCATGATGATGATATTCAGAACTTGTTCTGTAGATCCATGACAACCTTAGGATCCAACAGGAAAGCCCTAGACAGAACATTGGGGTTTATAGGTGGGTTAGACCCAAACACGGTGTTGGCAATAGTGATAACACCTGGGTTTTGGCTGCTCAAAGCAGCGAATGCAACCGCTGGAGAACGCCCCACGTTAAACTGGAAATGGATGAGTCCTTCTGGAAACACAAACACATCACCTTTGTTCAGTGTTTTGGTGAAGAGGCGATTCCCATCTCCATTTGATGAGACAAAACCTACCAAAAGTGTTCCTTCTTGGAGAACAAGGATCTCGGTGGCACGTGGGTGAGTATGAGGTGGGTTCTGCCCTTTCACTCCATAGTCTATACGGACAAGAGAGATTCCAAGGGTGTTTAGTCCTGGAAGGTTGTTAACATTGACGGCTGTCACATTTGAACCCACTGCATTAGTTACTGCTCTTGCATTGTGTAGCCCTGCGAAAAAGAAGTCATCCGCCGTCGCGAGCTTTGGGTCCTTGCAAAACTTTCCGTTCACAAAGACTGATAATAATAATAACAAAAAAAAAGAGAGTAAGAAATGATAATTGAATGACAAAATGAAAGGAAAAGCTACTAGGAAATCGCCATGTACATACCACCATCTGCTGGGGTGTTGACACCAATACAAAAGTCTTGAAGGGGGCTTGGGTCAGAGGAAATGACTAATGGAAGTGTTAAGGCCAGAAGAGATAGAACTGCAAGAAAGGAGAGACTCTTCATTGCCATATATATAAGAATTAGAGAAGTGTTTTTTGTTAGTATGGTTTCAGTTGAGAGGTAAGGAACATACAAGACAATGAGATGAATTTATAGATGAGTTTAGGTGCTGAAGTAGTCCTGTAAACCTAGGAAATTTGAAAATGTAGTTTGAAATGGTTGAGGTATTATTTTTTAAAAAGATCAAATCGTGCTCCCACAACTCGCCATGTTTATGATACCTAGTATTACTTCAATTATAAAAAGTACACTATGTTTTGACTTCTAAAGAAAAATTATCCATTTGAAGTTTGATATGGCTAGTGTCGACAAGTTATACATAAAATGTTTGGTTTATGATTATCTTCCCTCAATTTGTCATTACATTCCCTCAAATGTCAATGTGAAACCGTTTGTGTTGGTTTGATTGATTCTTAAGTGAGTACGCACGACTGTATCAACTTATATTATATAAATATGTAAATGTAAATGGATGTTAAAATTTGAATAAATAAATAATAATATCTTTTGTTTTTGCAGAATATTATATATATATATACCGTATCATATAAATTTGAATGGTGTTTTGTCTATTCATAATATTTGTTTTGCGTCTTTAACTGATTCAAATTGTATCTTTTAGATTGTTTTAGTATTTTATAGTCTCTTCATGTATTTGGATGATTATATATGAGCAAAAAGTATCAAACTGAATGCAAAACGGTAATTAAAGATGCAAAACTATACTGATGCATCAGAAGTTAGCAACAGATTTAGGACTTACTTTGGATGGTGTAATTGATTTCAAATTTTAGTACGAAATAAAATTTTGAGTTAGTTTTTAATGGCATAAGTTTGAACTCGATCCAATGAGCAGATTGAAAGTTATGCGCGTTATACTCAAGATTGGTCTATCTATCAATTCAATAGGAGAAAAAAAATATTTTCTTTTTTCTTTATTTTCGTTCTTTTAAAAATCTCAACTTGTACCTAACATGTTTTTGACCTATATCTATTATTTTCAGCTTTTGTTTAGGCTTAGTTTTTCTTTTGATCAAGTGGTTGGTTTTGGAGATTTAAAAATATGAATATGAACCATTGAAGAAAATTTATGAATCCATGTTGATCTAAAATTTTTTATACATTATTCGTTATCTCTCTATTTCTTCTACCGTATGTTAGTGGTTCATTAGTTAGGTTTAAGGTTTCAAAAAAAATCATAGATTATTAATTGTAGTTTGTTAGAATAAAACAAACTATCCATTTTTTCATGTATGTTTTTTCTTAATACTTGAATTGAGTTGATTATCTAGTTTGTTTGAAAATCAATTTTTTAATAAAATATTTAAAATAAAAAATTTAAAAAGAAATTGAAAAAAAATCGGAAAAAATTGAATAATATTTTTCAAAATAAAATTTATATTTTTTATGGAAGACTATTTATTTTAGTTTCTATTTAATTGTATGTATCTATAGAATAGGAATATAATTCTCATTTACCTTATGTAACAAAATTAATTTTGGTTATTTGACCTTTGTGTGAAAATAACTTTGGCAATATGTTTTATAATGCTATACAAGGGTGATAATAGAATAAAAACTTATGTCGTGCTACTGTAACGAAATAGGTTAACTATGACAAGAAATTTTATAATGGTTTTAAATGTGATTTTAATTATATCAAAATATATAAATAATGTAATAGCTTAACTATTATATTTTTAAAATAATAATAATATTATTTTTGTTTAGTTTTATTTATTAAAATAAAATAAATTATCACATTAACCATATAATAATATTATATTTTATATTTATAAAAATTATTATAAATTAATAAAAAAATCCCACATCATAAATTTTGAGATCAAATATTTTTTATAGCAAGATACAAATAATCATAAACCATATGAGTATAAAGTCTCATTTAATAGATAATCATATATATATATATGATTCGTTTAAATTAAATTATATAATATAGAATACATATATATTTAAATTTCAAAATTTGCATTGGATAAGTATTGAGAGTATAATATAGAATACATATATAGTTAACATGAGTTAATATGAGTTAACATGAGTTAATATGAGTTGTATCTTTTATTTTAAAACATGAGTTAATATTAACTCATATTTTATAAAAAATTTATTAAAACTATTTATAAAATTTTAAAACATGTGTTAAGACCCCTTCATTGATAATCTTGCATAAGGCGCAGGTGGTAACACATGTACGTAAAAACTGTATCACGAATGTAAAATTCATTGTTGATGAAATAGAAATTCATTGAGGAAGTTGAAGGTAAAAGCAACGAACAACATAACGTTACATTACAATGAAGGGGAAAATACACGATCCTTATTTAGACGAATACATGAAACGAAAGAACTCGAAAACACACAAATGTTAAATCATGATGATGATAATCAGAACTTGTTCTGTAGATCCATGACAACCTTAGGATCCAACAGGAAAGCCCTAGACAGAACATTGGGGTTTATAGGTGGGTTAGACCCAAACACGGTGTTGGCAATAGTGATAACACCTGGGTTTTGGCTGCTCAAAGCAGCGAATGCAACCGCTGGAGAACGCCCCACGTTAAACTGGAAATGGATGAGTCCTTCTGGAAACACAAACACATCACCTTTGCTCAGTGTTTTGGTGAAGAGGCGATTCCCATCTCCATTTGATGAGACAAAACCTACCAAAAGTGTTCCTTCTTGGAGAACAAGGATCTCGGTGGCACGTGGGTGAGTATGAGGTGGGTTCTGCCCTTTCACTCCATAGTCTATACGGACAAGAGAGATTCCAAGGGTGTTTAGTCCTGGAAGGTTGTTAACATTGACGGCTGTCACATTTGAACCCACTGCATTAGTTACTGCTCTTGCATTGTGTAGCCCTGCGAAAAAGAAGTCATCCGCCGTCGCGAGCTTTGGGTCCTTGCAAAACTTTCCGTTCACAAAAACTAGTAATAGTAACCAAAAAAAAAGTAAGAAATGATAAATGAATGAGAAAATGAAAGGGAAAGCTACTAGGCCATCGTCATGTACATACCGCCATTTGCTGGGGTGTTGACACCAATACAAAAGTCTTGAAGGGGACTTGGGTCAGAGGAAACGACTAATGGAATAGTCAAGGCCAGAAGAGATAGAACTGCAAGAAAGGAGAGACTCTTCATTGCCATATTATATAAGAATGAGAGAAGTGTTTTTTTTTTAGTATGGTTTTAGTTGAGAGGTAAGGAACATATAAGACAATGAGATGAATTTATAGATGAGTTTAGGTGCTGAAGTAGTCCTGTAAACCTAGGAAAATCCTAAAATGTAGTTTGAAATGGTTGAGGTATTATTAAAAAAAAAATCAAATCAAATCGTGCTCCCACAACTCGCCATGTTTATGATACCTAGTATTACTTCGATTATAAAATGTACACTATGTTTTGACTTCTAAAGAAAAATGAGACTTTAACCCGCGTACACACGATGTTATTATCTTCAATTCAATTGTAATATAAACATTTTTTAATTATGTTTTGGTGGATTTGTATATGTTTGACATTGTTTATATTGTATTAATATTAATATTGGATCTAGTAGTATTATATAAGGAATTTTTTATTCAATTGGGCTATTTATATATTATTTTTTATAAATCTAACATTAGTATGGTTGTCTAAATTACAACAATATAATTTTTTTGATAAACAAATTAGTTTCTCTGTTGTGAAAATTTAGTTTTTTCTCAAAAATGAATATGTTTGACCATTTATTTTATATGCCAAATAAATTTGAAAATTACAACAATCATATGTTTTATGAATTTGACGCGAATTTATTCAGTTTGCATTTTTCAGCAGATATATATTAGAGCAAATTATATTTCTATTTTAATATTTGTTAGTTACATTTTTCATTGATTACATTTTTCGAAAAACTTATTCTAAAATATAATCTATTAAAACGTGATTAATAGTTAATACACCTAACATAGTTTTAGTAATTATCAGAACATATATGTAAGCTTAAATTAGGATATTTAGAGAAACAAAATTTTGAATATAATGCAAAATTCGTTTTTAGAAATACAATTATAAGGAACCAATAGATTTATTGTTTTCCTTATATAAATACAATTATAAGGAATCAATAGATTTATTGAATATATAACATCTTTACAATAACTCTAAATAGGAATCAATAGATTTTATTGTTTTTCCTTGT
The DNA here is from genome assembly GCA_012274485.2 of Sinapis alba. Taxonomy (NCBI): domain Eukaryota; kingdom Viridiplantae; phylum Streptophyta; class Magnoliopsida; order Brassicales; family Brassicaceae; genus Sinapis; species Sinapis alba. The sequence continues at coordinate 76,597 of MU106199.1, read as the reverse complement.
ATAAGTTTAAATTGGGATATTTAAAGAAACAAAGTTTTGAATATAATGCAACTTCGTTTTTAGAAATACAAATATAAGTTAGGATCCGTGATTTTGGTTTGCTATTAATTAGAGGAATAATTTTCAGTAAATGTTTGATGATTGTTACAAAGTTTTGATTTTTTCTTTGATTAAAGGAATTGACAAATAGTGTTTGTATCAAATGGAGTAAAGCTGTGAACAATTTGATGGCGAGAAGAGAAACTCTGAGATCTCACGGTTTAGATTGACAGAATTAGATATTCGAACCGCATGATTTGAGATAATCTAATTTTGGCCCCATCTGTAGAATTGTTGTAATATCGAATTCCTTTGGGTTCATAACCTACAATCATTGACTTTACAATGAAATCATATTGTGCGAAATGAAGAAAAACGTGATGGTTCAACAATCTAATTGGTTTAGATTAGAAAACCAAAAACAATCCAATAATAGAAAACCAAAAACAATCCAATAACTGGTCATATTGTGTGAAATGAAGAAAACCAAAAACTGGTTAATGCTAGCTAACGGTTGCGAACGGTTGCAGTTGGTAAATAAATATATATATCATTTTAAATATATTAAAATTTAAAAATTTTAGTTTTAAATATTACAAATAAAATATATTTTTATATTTTAATTTAAATTCACTAAAAATATCATTTTAGTTTATAAAAACTTTAAACCAAAACTATTCACTATAATTTTAAAATATTAATATATATACATATATAATTTATAATAAAATATTTTTAAAAAAGTTCTAACAAAAATCTTCAAATAAATTTTATTAAAATTATAACTTTCATTTAAACAACAAAAGTAAAAAATAAAAGTAATATTATTACTAATTATATTATATTAATAATTATTATATTTTATAATATTAGTATGTTTTTTTATAGTTTTATAAAGTTATAATATGTTAATATTGCTAATTTATTATTAATCGCTGCAATATCTTATAATCAATCAGTTGCAAATATCCCGTAAACGCAACAATTTCTAACTGCAATATCAGTTGTACGAATCGCTTAATAACACTAAAAACTGCAACCATCACATATGTAAACTCTTGTCACAGCAAACGATACCAACTAGTCATACCCTTAGCATGACATGATTTAAGTGGTTAGTTATACACGTAATGTATGGTTAGTAGGTGGTGCTAAAACACAAAATTGCCATTAATGAATATCTACATAATCATAAGGTTTTTAACAGAGTAGATTATCCATTTGAAGTTTGACATGGCTAGTGTCGACAAGTTATACAAGATGTTTGTTTTATGATTATCTTCCTTCAATTTGTCATTACATTCTCTCAAATGTCAATGTGAAACTGTTTGTTTTGGTTTGATTGTTTCTTAAGTAAGTACGCACGACTGTATCAACTTCTATTGTATAAATATGTAAATGAAAGTGGATGTTAAAATTTGAATAATAATAATATCTTTGGTTTTTGCGGAATATTTGAATATATAATGTCACATAAATCTGGACGGTGTTTTTGTCTATTCATAACATCTGTTTTGAGTCTTTTGTTGATTCAAAGTGTATCTTTTAGATTGTTTGTTTTTAATCCTTTCCCTCTGTTTCATAAGAATATAATTTTAAGAGGTTTTTATGCATATTTAAAAAACTGATCTAAAGCTTTATTTTATTCTTTAATTAATACATTAATACAATTATGTTAAAACAATTAATTATATCTAGTTTTTTTTAGGTTTTTTAATACGTAAGTTGGATTGATTATCTAGTTAATCAAGAATCTCTACATTATAATATAATTAACTTTTTAATGAAATAAAGCAAGTAAAAGAAAAAATGAAATAAAGCAAATATAACTGATTTACTATAATTATTAATACACAATTTTATACAATATTTAAATAAATCACTTTATCGTTTTCATAAACAATAAGATAATTTTTAAAATAATATATAAATATGTTATAAAAATATATAATAAGCAAATCAAATATTTATTTTAATAATAAAATTATAAAAATTTGATCAAATATATTATATATCTCTCATCAACAATAATATAATTTATTTTATCGTTCTTATATATTTTCTTTCAAAACTGAGTAAAACACAAAAAATAAATATCTTTATAAATAGTAAAATTATTTAGTTTTTATTTAAACAAGTTATTAACTAATTTACCAATGATTATCAAATAATTTATGTTTACAAATAGATTAAAGTAATAAAATAAAACAATTAACTTGCAAATCCATCATTTTTGATAAGTATTTGAAACTACAAATACTCATTAAAAAAAAAACAAATACAAATCCAAAACTGTATCCCCACCCTGTAAGTTTCCTTTGGATGAATGATCCTTTAGTGCTAAAAAAAAATCCAAAATTTTACTATTTACACAAATCAAATACCCTGCTTGCTTGTGCCCACCCCTAGCAACAATGACTCGTTTCTTCTTTCTTCTCCGCGTCTTTAAATGTATTATATCCATTTTGCTTCACACGATAATTTCATTTTAAGTTGCCATTTTATTTAAAACTTCAGCTTTGTCATTGTCATTTTAGTTTTTTCTTTGGTATGATTGTTAAGAAATTTCACACTTGCTATTTTGTTTAAATTTCAGCTTATTTTTTATTGTCATGTTACCGTTTTACTTTTAAACGCAAAAACACACGTATCAAAAGCAGCCTCAAGCTTTGAATTCCCATCTCAACATCAAAAGCTATGTGTTCATACCATCCCACTACTCTTTTAAGTAATCAAGAAATAGACTAAGCTAGTATCAATTGAAGTAGTAAGAATGTAAACATTTTGTTGAATAATGAAAAGGTTATAAAAAAACGCAAAAGGCATTTACCAGAACAAAAATCAAGAATCAGTCGAGCTTGCACTTATAAACGCATGCTGTTATGGTCAGCACAACTCCAATGATGAGTCCAAGTAACGCCATTACCAAGACTGTCCCCAACATTAAAAGAAAAAAAAAAACATCAGTACTCTGCAACATTCTTTGATCCGGTCCGAACCAACCTGACTAACATTAGTAATAAGGAAGAGTAACATACCAGCAATGATGAAGTAGACGAGAACTGCCAATCTGTATCTGGTTATTCCTGCCAACTCAACTTCAAGGGTGCAATGTCGTTGGGACTTTCCCTTCGTCGTTGAATCTGTCACGGAATCTGAGCCTCGCGGTTGGAGTTCGGATAGTGAGACATTTGTGCTTAGTGCTGTGAGTCCATTAACATCTCTGATCTCGAGTCTTACGGTTGCCGGATTTGCATCCCAATCTATCGATATTGCTCCAAAATTTTGTTGTCCTGTCAGTTAATCGTCACCAAAGAAGCATCATTGCTGCTCTGATAGATTATAGAACTGAGAATACCAAATCTACGAGAGAACGCTACACTTGTTCCAATTCACTTAGACCAGAGACAATCAACCAAAAGAGATGGATAGCAATGTAAAACCTAAGCATCCTTCACAGTTTATGGGAAATAAACAATCATAAGAGGAATCAAATGGAGAGTAATACCGTATGTGCACGACTTATATCTGCAGTTATCATTGATAACTCTCATCGTGTTTGGTGTATACCAAAAGAGAAGCCTAACGATGAAACGCAAGGGATGAGGGAAAACTTTCTCAACAGATTGTACAAGACCACTGGAGGTGACATCATATAAAGGGTAACCAACAGCACAATCATATCTCGTGATCTCTCCGAAATGAACATCTCCACTGATGAATATCACTCCATTTCTCTGTAATGTAATATCAGCAAAGAGTTATGGTGGAGAGAAAGCAACAGGGAAGAGGAAACACAACTTGGTTTCATTTCTCCTAAGAGCATCTCCAACCCCACTCTATTTTTCACTCTAAAATAGAGTTTAGAGTAAAAAGTGCTCCAATGGTACTCTATTTTTCACTCTATAATAGAGTGAAAAATAGGTTTACTCCAAATATAGAGTAAGTTGTTTTTTTTTTGTTCATCACTCTATTTTTCACTCTAAAATAGAGTAACATTGTAGTAAACTCCAACTCTATTATAGAATCACTCTATTTTTTTGTAAAAAATAGAGTAAACCATTGGAGATGGTCTAATGTACCTTGGTATCTTGAATAAGTTGGAAAAGACGTTTCCTCTCCTTTGGAAAACGGCCCCATGATTCCATATAAAAGAGTGGTCCAGTAGTAGCCGAAAGATTTGATATTACCTACACAAGTCGAGATATCAGTTTTAGTTTGTAGACACTCAGCTTCATTGGAAAACAGAAAACAAGCCTGCAAAATACCTGAACAGACGAGGCTATGATAGTAATCTCGCTGTGAGGACCTCTTAACTCTTCTTCGAGCCATCCCCACTGAGTATCACCCAATATACTCCCGTCACTTCGCAAAGGATCTCTATGATATCTAGTATCTAAAACTATAACCTGAAGATACATAATAATCACACTTCATTCAAAAACCAAATAAGACAAAGAACCATATGTGAGTGTTTTTACCAGTGTTCAAGAAAATGCTGTATATTAAATATATGTAATGTTTTATATTACATATCATTATTTATAATGAAAATTTTATAGTATTTTATTTTTATAAAAAATCTATATCATAGTATATTAATTATTATAATTTATGAAAAATAAATCATATATTATTTATTATTACAATATTAAAATTATTTAGGCGGTTTAGAAGTTAATCGTTACGGTTTTATAGAGTCTAGTGCCTAAACACATCTCTAACCACACCCCATAATTTACTGCAAAATTGAGTAATGAAGAAACAAAAAAAATGATTACTTCGTTTATATAGTAATCATTTTTTTTGTTTTTCATTACTCTATTTCTTACTCGCAGTAAATTATGGAGTTGGTTAGAGATGCTCTAAGACAGCAGTCTATACCGCTTTTTAGAACACTGGTTTTTACCTTGACTCTCCGGTTAGATGGACCAAACGTATAAGACGCATAAACTCCAGCTTGCTTTCTCCTTGGGCTATCAAGAGGCTCATCCAAGAAATCAAGCATGAGTCTTTGGTTAATGACTTTACGATCAAACTCTTTGCCAGCGTCATTCAAACCGTAATCATGATCATCCCAAGTGCCTACAACTCTAGCATTTCTCTGGAGACGAGAGTAGCCAGGATTAGCCTTAGCTTTGGCGTATCTTAGCTTCATTTCCTCCTCTGAAGAAGGCACAAACCTGGGAGAGTTACTCCACGGCCCAATGGTTCTCTCTTTCCCAAACAATCTGTTAGGCTTTCTGATATCTCCATAGATGTTATCACCCAACCAAATGAACACTTGTGGATCAAACTTGTTTATCGCTTCCCAAATCGGCTAATATATTTTCACACACACATCGAAATCAAAAACAGATTCACCAAACAGCGAATCGAATAAGGAATATTCTTTTTTTTTTTTACCTGTGGAGCGCTTTGGTTAGCGCATGATCCGAAAGCGATACGAGTGATCGGGGAATCTTCTTCCGCCGCTGTAAAGAGCAACGAGAAGCACCACCACAAGGAGAGAAGGTTCATGAGATTGGAAGGAACCCTAGAAGCAGCCATGGAAAGAAGCTCTCTCTCTCTGTTTCCAGTTTACCGTTGGGATTGTGAAGCGTTCTCTAGCTTCTTCTCGCGGCTTATTGTCGGATGAATTTTCTTTTTTCTTTTTTACCGTCTTTTGATTCTGAAATTTTCTTCTCTTCCCAGTGATTGTATTTGAGAATCTATCTATACTACCTTTCCAAAAGTGAAAATTAGATGGCTCGTTCTCGAACTAATTATTTGGTAGCTGTGATGAAATTGCTTACCTTATTTTTTGTTATTAATTTTAAAATTATGTTAATATCTTTATACAATTTAGATTTATTTTAAAGATTAGTAGACTTTGATTTTTAGTCATGGGGGAATTTTTATTTATTTATATGTAGTTTTAAATGATAAATAATATGTTATAAAAAACTATTATTTTTAGTTTTATATTTGTAGAGATTTAGATTTTTTTTTGTTAAACTTGTGAATATATAATAACTATTTATATTTAGATGTCAAATGTTATATCACTTGCAAGTAAATATTATTATTTTTCAAAAAACATGCAAAGATTTATCCACAAATCTATAAATTTTGATTTGTACTATATATAGCCTAAAATAATAATTTATAATATTTTATTTTAATCATTGTAAAAAGAAAAAAAACTCCCAAAAGACCTTAAATATTTTTTTAACCAAAAATATAAAAAATGATCAAAGACATTTCATTAAAGAGGTTAATCATCCCTTTACCATTATTTTACAGATATATAAATATAAATAAATAAATAAAAAGAAAAATAAAACAATTTTTATTTTCAATTCAAAATTTTCTGGATTTTTGATAACATTTTCAAAATTTCTTTATTGAATTTTTATTTTGACATCTGAAAACTTAAAAAAAAAAACTTTTTTGAAATGATTAATTTAAATTTTAAATATTAACTTTTTAAAAATCTTAAAATATCTCCAAGAGCTAGTTAATCACTCTTACATTAGGAGATAAACATTAGGAGATAAAATTCCTTATTTGGACAATAGAAAGTAGAAAGAATCTCAAACAATTTTATATAACGTTTGCATCGGATTGTCTCAATTGGTGAATATGATTTCAGAACCAAAAAAATAAACTATTTATGCCACATACTTTGAAGATATTCAGACTGTGAAGAAAAATTTTAATCACTTAGAAATCGTTCATATTCAAGGAACTCATAACAAACGGACAAATAATCTCTTACATGCAGTGTTAGGAATCAATCGTCTTTCACCATACACATAAATACATAATTATCAATTTGATTTACAGAATTTTAATTGAGTTTGTTTCTGACAAAAAAAAAAGTTAAATTCAAATCTCTATAACAAAACAACAGAAGAGAAATAACCAAATTATATTACAAAATACTCCTTTTATTTTTTAATAGATGCCGTTTTGAAAAAAAAAAATTGTTTCTGTTTTAAAATTTCAATACAAAATTTATTAACTTTACATATTATATGTTTTTTTATATTATACTATTTATCTTTTTATTGACTGAAATATGATTAAGTATATAATTAATAATATTTTGTTTTAAAATAAATAAAATTAAATATCTTATTAAATTTAAAACGTCGACTAGAAAGAAACAGCGGGAGTACGCTTTATTAAGAAGTAAGCTAAATTACACATGGATCAAATGAGCTTTTGAATGAAGACTGTGCAGAGCAATGCGGGAAAGGTTTGGTGGCAGCAGAATAATAACAAAAATCATATATACACCCTACTCTTCCCGCATGCCCTGCACGATACAAAAGAATAACATAATTTGAATAAATGAATCAATAAAATGAAGACACATTCTTATAATCTCATCGCATCATCAGAAGAAACTCGTCGAAGCTGAGAACTCCATCACCGTTCTGATCAAATCCCCGAATCATCACCTTACATGCCTCAACCGTACACGACTCCCCGAGTCGGCTCAGTGTCCTCCGTAAACTTGCGGCAGTAATAAACTCTTCACCCTCCGTCACATACATCCGGAAAGCCTCTTTCAGCTCCTTCCTCCTCTCCTCGTCACTACCGTCTTCTCCTTCCATCAGCTTCAAGAACTCTTCAAAATCCATAAGCCCGTCCCCGTCAACGTCTGAAATCTTCACGACCTCCTCCGCCTCGCGCGAAGATAACGCACCGCCCAAGAGGCTAACGCAGCTCTGCAGCTCCGTCCCGGAGATTTTCCCGTCCGAGTTTGCGTCTATATAGTCAAACACGGTTCTTAGCTCGTCCATATTTAACGAGCTGCTGCTAGTGCTGCTGTTTCTCGCTTCCTCTTCCTCCACAGACGATTCTGATTTTCTGGAGGATAACTTACTGCTCAGTCTAGCCAAGGGAGATTTCTTGATATTTGCAAGAGTCATTTCCGAAATTTGAAATTAAATTTGGAAGATTCGAAATGAATTCTTGATGAGATTTTCTTCAAAGATGGCTATATATATAGATAATATGTGAATGCGTGTAAAGGGGGGAGAGAGATTCTTGATTGTTCGTCCGCTAAAACACGGGTTTGAAAAAAATGGGGAATTATTTAAAGACAGGCGGTTGCGCAGGGGTGGCCGGGAAGTTTCCTTTGTGATGATTAGACTGCTACAAAGGTCAAGTTCATAACGACTAGGGGTAATTTTGTAATTCCGGTAATGGTCATGACTCCTGATGGAGCTTTTACCACGTTTTGTGATGTCATTTGATTTGACGACTGGTTTAAGTAACCTTCTCCTTGACTTTGACAAGTCTATAAGTATGATTTCATACGATGTGTGCAGGGGAACTTAAAAGACTTAGGGTCCGAATGGTAACTGCGGATTTAGTAATATAAGCGGTGCGGATTTGAAGTACGGGACGGTTCAATTGCGGTTCGTGCGGTTTTGCGGGATAACTGCGGTTTTGATAAAATTAGCGGTGCGGAATTGTGTTGATTGGTGAAAATATATAATTTGCAGAATTGTGTTGATTGGTGAAAATATATAGTTTTGTGAAAGTATATAGTTAATAAATTAACCAAAAAAGTATTTTTTGGTTAATTTACATATATAAATATGACTAATACAGATAATGAGTAGTCTTTTATAGTAGTTAATTTATAATATAAATAATTAACTAATAACATTAAAAAAATAACTTTAATTAGAATTTATTGAATTATATAACTACAATTTGTATAGGTTGATGTTAAAAATATATGTGGTATTATTCAATATGCATACTATATAAAATAAATTAGCATATAATTTACATTATCTACACTATAATTTTATTATTTTACAATCATTAAACTATAGTTTTAAAACATATATTATGATAATCAAGTATACTTTCTAAAATATGCACAGCTTTATAATTTAGTAACTATACTTTCACTTCATTTTGATGTATTGTTAGTTTATTTAAATGCATAGGTTAATTATTAATTAACTATATTACCACTTAATTTGAAATAGCTATATAGTAAAAATAATTGTAAATTACAATTAAAAACTTACTTTCTTTCCGGAGTACAGAGCAAATGACGTCTTCTTCTCTTCCATTTTCGACCAAGATGTCTTGTTTTTTTTTTCTAAAATGAGAATAAAAACAAAATGAAAACCAAAGTTATGCAATTTTAAATCACCAACAATCGTGTATGCTTGTGTTTGTGATAAGTATAATATTATTTATATATGTGAATAACACTTTTGGTTTCATCACAATACTTCAGTTAGAATAATTAACTTACATCATTACTAACCACTTTTACTAATTATGCTAGATTACAACAACACTTCAAAGGTGAGAGTATATTAAACTTTATACAACATTATTTCATATCTATATAGTATATATATTATATAAATTATATAAATGCAAATCATACCTTCAAATATCTGTATATTTTTCCAAGTAAAAAAAAAAGGTTTTTCTTTTCGTTTGGCTACTCAGGCAAAAGAAAAGAGACGAAAGGTGATATGAGTTGAATTATTTCAACGTATCCCTAGTAATATATAAGCAAGAATATTAATTAAAACAAAAAAAAAGTTATTTATTATACACTGTGCAAAGGCGTTTTTCAGGTGGACCGCATGGTTTTACTTGGATGACATAGTTGAAGTGCATTATTTGTATCTTCTGTGTATTTAGAAAAACGCAAACAACTGTTTAATCTTCCTTTTTGAAAAACGCAAATTGGATACAAATTGTTTGATTGGTAAATAAATGTAGTTTTTGAAAAACGCACTTGAAATCCGCTTTTTGTAAGTTACCATTCACTACCTTAGGTAGTGATTGGAAACATCTTTGCAGGGCGTATTTGTAACAGTAAGTGCGTAATTTATCAACTGTCACCAATCATGTAAATTTTGTTTCAGTGTGCGTTATTGATACAATAACGCATTTTTCAAAAAATGCAAACATCATTTTTTTGTTTGTTCTATATTAGAATGAACCGCACTTACTTTATGACCCACTCAATTATGATGCGGTTTTGTGCTTTGTGTGCGTTTTTTTACATTTAACTAATGTTTATTATAGTTATCTAATTTACAAAATATCCAATTGCATTGTATATATATATATTTTATTGACATCGCTATTATATTGCTAAAGGATAATACTATTAAGTCAAAATAATATAAATTATGTTATTTAAATAATATTTTCAATTGAATGTAAAAAAAGAAATATCCTAAGATAGCTTTAAAAAAAATTGTCATAAAAATAGTATACAAGAAAAAAAATCAAAATATTTCATTAAAAAGATAAATATACACTTATATACACAGGGTTAACTATTCTAGATTTAGGGTGTAGAGTTAAAAGTGGAGTTTTGGGATTAGGTTTCAAAATTTTAAAAATAAAAATAAAATATTAAATTTTTCAAAATAAAAAGTTATTTTGGTCATTTTCTTTCTCGAGTACTATTTTTATGATAGAAACTTAAAATATTACTATTTAAGAGAATTGCCCATGTAAAAATGATATGGAATTAATAATAATTTATTTTAATTAAAAACCAAAATAGTATTTTTATAAATATATAAAGTAGATTATAGAAATTTGGATATCTATTTAATTTTTAGTTTATTTCTAATTTAATTTTGTTTTTTAATTCTAGAGATATAAAATAAAGTAGATTATTTGTTATTTAATGTTTTAATGTAATTTTCTTATTTCATTTGAAAAAAAATATTTAAGAAATTTAATTTAAAATATATTTATTATGTTAATACATTATTTATATTATTTAACTATATTATACCATTATTATTTTCTACCATTATTATTTTATTAACTAAATAATTTATCAATACCGCAAACTATATATTTCACCAATCAACACAATTCCGCACCACTAATTTTACCAAAACCGCACTTATTACATAAAACGCACGAACCGCAGTTGAACCGTCCCGCACTTTAATTCCGCACCGCTTTTAATATTAATTCCGCCGTCACCATTCGGAACCTTACTTTACTCTGATTTGGTTTAACTTACATTTAGTTTTATCATAGTAACTTCAATCTTCTTGCCCACGCGAAGGACACAATGAGTCAAAAACATGATTCTTTATACTATACAGTTTGTCTTCTGTTCGATTTGGTTTTCATTATGGATAGTGGTTAATAAAATTACTTTTGCTTGTAACTAAAGCTTAGAGCTTTCACAATGATATAACATTGCATGGATCGTTTAGCTGTAACTATGTAAGCAGCTAAAATGGACCGGTTATGCTTGAAGATATGTGTTCTGCCATGTCCCGCGGCAGTACAACCCACAAAAACTCAAATGAAAATGCAATCACGGTGGGATAAAATATTTGGATGGGGAAAAGCCCAATTAACATTTCTATTCATATAGCCCATTAAACAGGTTAGGGTTTTCGCCTGACTTGGCCATAATTCAGAATTTTTTCAGAATTTTTTTCTAATAACCAAAAAATAAAATAATTTGTGCGCGATAAATATCTTAAAGGAGAAGCTAGAAATTATTGGCACCAATTAAAGAAAAAAAAGCCCAAAAAAAAAAATCAAGAAGAGAAAAGAAGAAACGTAGTAAACCTCATCTCCCCTCTTTTCTTATTTTCCTTTGGGTCCTCTCCCTCCACCTCCACCTATAGTCATCGGCACGCGATGGCCTCATCTTCCTCCTCCATTTTCACCGGCGTTAAGTTTTCTCCGATCCTAGCTCCTCTCCACTCCCGAGATAGCCGCCGCTCTGGATTTACAAAAGATAGCCGGACCAAAGTTAGGTTTAATCCAGCGGCCAACCGTGTTCGCGTTGAAGCTCAGTCTCTAATCCCTTGCAATGGTCTTTGGTAATCACCATCTCCGTCTTAGATTTTGATTTAGAAAAATTAACATTCATCTCTGCTCGTTGAGTTTAGTCTAAGAGCATCTCCAACCCCACTCCATATTCTACGGAGTAATGAAAATTAGGAGCGGTGTGATTCCGAAAAGGTTGTTAATGTTTTTTTGTGTGGTTATGAAAAGGGGGAAACAAACTACGAACAAGGGACGTTGGAAGAGGAACATTGTTCTGGGGGAGAGAGTTACTCAGCCATCACTTTCTCAGGGACGTAGTTTCTGTCTTACCTGTAGAAAGACTCAACCAGTGATCAGAAGATCACTACCAGGAGCTTTTGTGGACACAACTTCATTTACTTTGTCCAGGAAGTCTTCTTCTCTGGTGGTCAGTAGTAACCTATAAGATCATTTGCATTCTTGTGTTGAAGTATTGTGGTTTAACTGACTCCAAACTTTCAGGGCGGCAAACCTTCTCAGATTGTAAATGCAACTGTTGGACCAGATGAGCCACATGCTGCTGGTACTGCCTGGCCAGATGGTATTGTTGAGGAGAGACAAGATGTGGAGCTATTTCCCCCTGAGATTGATGCGGCTGAGCTTGAAGCGTTTCTTGGCTGTGAACTTCCTTCTCATCCCAAGTTGCACCGCGGACAGTTGAAAAATGGGCTTCGGTATCTTCTTTTGCCCAACAAAGTTCCTCCAAACAGGTATATTTGCTTGATGTTATAATTAAAATTGTTCCTCCTACATAATATCACTTATCTTCTATGAATAAAAACAACAAATAAAATGGTGGGATCCTTTATGTGGTGGAACTTTCTCAATTGCTAGATTTGAGGCGCACATGGAAGTTCATGTAGGATCGGTAGATGAGGAAGATGATGAGCAAGGCATTGCTCATATGATTGAACATGTTGCATTTCTTGGGAGCAAGAAACGTGAGAAACTTCTTGGTACTGGTGCCCGCTCTAATGCCTACACCGATTTCCACCATACAGTATTTCATATTCATTCTCCAACGCACACTAAGGTTTGTTTTCTTGTTAACGTAGCTTCTTTTGGTTAGTTCAGTTTTACAGGGTTTTTTCCCCTCTGTATTTGCTTTAACAGATATAGTAGTATGACTGATTTATGGTGCTTACAGTTACAGTAGTAACATTTATTTTACCAATTATTGCATTCTTTTTCTCCTTATCACTCTTTTTCTTCTCTCCACATCCTTCCGAAGACTTCACTGTATATATTTCTAAATGTTGCATAGGAAATAATACATCTTTATGAGGAAAAGTGTGGGTTTGGCGTTGATCTGTATTTGTTGATTGACCTTGAAACCAGTTTCTTTGTTTGAGTCGTCTGTAGATGTTATTGTGATAATTTGGAGAGCGTGTCCTTATTTGCTAGTCAATGATGCTGATAGTTGGACAGAGAGAATACTAGTTTCATTTTAATTGAAGTGCTGAAACTTTTCAGGACTCTGAGGACGACCTCTTTCCATCGGTGCTCGACGCCTTGAATGAGGTATGCATCATTGATTTTGCTATCTAAAATGATGTCTTCCCATGGGATATGTCCTGAGTTTTTCTGTACTAAAAATTAGAATCCGTCTAAATTTCATAGATATGATTCGTTTGGTGGACAAAATCTTATTTCTCTAATGATGACAGATAGCTTTTCACCCAAAATTCCTCTCTTCTCGAGTTGAGAAAGAAAGGCGGGCCATACTTTCAGAACTTCAGATGATGAATACCATTGAGTATCGTGTTGACTGCCAGGTATCCATGAAGAATGGTTTTCTATATGTCAGCATAAATTTTCTTTTTCCTGCCCAGTGTTTTGTGGGTTGTCAATGACACATTGTGTTTTGTTTTCTCACACAAGTTGTTGCAACATCTACACTCTGAGAACAAGTTGGGTAAAAGGTTCCCTATTGGATTGGAAGAGCAGATTAAGAAGTGGGATGTTGACAAAATTAGGAAATTCCACGAGCGATGGTACTTCCCAGCGAATGCCACATTATATATTGTGGGAGACATTGACAACATACCTCGGATTGTCCACAATATTGAAGTATGATATTGTCTTCGCAATTCTTTTGCATGCCCGTTTTTCTTTAGTAGAGTAAATATTGATTTATGCTGCGTAGTCTATCTTACCCTATCTTGACTGGACCATCGCTTTTGCACAGGCTGTGTTTGGAAAAACTGGTTTGGATAATCAGGCAACACCCACTTCGTCTACGCCTGGTGCCTTCGGTGCTATGGCTAATTTTCTTGTCCCGAAGCTGCCAGCTGGTCTTGGTGGAAGCTTTTCCCAAGAGAAAACAATTACTGCTGATCAATCCAAGATCATAAAAAGAGAAAGACATGCAATTCGTCCTCCGGTGGAGCATAATTGGTCGCTTCCTGGAACCAGTGTTGATCTTAAGCCCCCGCAGATATTTAAGCATGAGCTTCTTCAAAATTTTGCAATCAACATGTTCTGCAAGGTTTTGGTTATAATCTTTTGACTATGATACACCCACGTTAGGGTGGTGGTTCTATGAATTCTTACAATTTTTCCGCTGCCTGCAGATACCTGTAAGCAAGGTTCAGACATTTGGAGACCTGCGAAATGTTCTGATGAAAAGAATATTTCTCTCTGCTCTACATTTTCGAATTAACACGAGATACAAGGTATGGCTTATGATGATTTAGGATGTTGCCTTGCTTAGAGACGTTTGTTCTCAGCTATTCCTCTAGAAGGAGAAAAAACTGTTCTCATTTTCTTGTACTGTGCATTCAGCTTAACTTTTTGTAAAGTAAATGGGTAACCCTTCAATTTCACTAGAAGTTTTAAACTGGTCAATCTAGTGAGTTGTTTCAGAATATATAAATTTATTTTCCGTTATCTTAATTTGCAATATCAAGAGTAAGCAATCTGTATCAGATAAATGGACGTAACTACATCATTTACGGAAATTTTTAGTGATCACATGCATTGTTAGTAGAATTAGTACTGTCCGTAAATTTTGTGATGTTATTTGTGTACCTTTCAGAGTTCAAATCCACCATTTACCTCAGTCGAACTGGACCATAGTGATTCAGGAAGGGAAGGATGCACTGTTACGACTCTTACTGTCACCGCAGAGCCCAAAAATTGGCAAAATGCTGTAAAAGTTGCCGTCCAAGAGGTTTGCTTATTCTTTGCTCTCACTTTTCTCCATAGTGAACACTGTTGTTTTTTGTTTGGTTGGACCGATCATTTGGACTTGGTGTCAAATATATTGGTTGAATTCATAAGCTAAAGAGTTGTTCGAGGCCATTTGTCACTTTTTATTTGCTTACGAGAACTCGTTCGGCTATGTTTAACATGTAATTCTACTTCCTAGGTTCGAAGACTCAAAGAATTTGGTGTTACCAAGGGTGAACTTACACGTTACATGGATGCTCTTTTAAAAGATAGCGAACATCTTGCAGCTATGATTGATAATGTGTCGTCTGTTGATAACCTGGACTTTATAATGGAAAGTGATGCACTAGGTCACACGGTTATGGATCAGACGCAAGGACATGAGACCTTGGTTGCTGTGGCTGGGACTGTTACCCTTGAAGAGGTTGGCTTCCACAGTTCCACTTATTCTTAATAGCTTTTCTTGTAGAATGTGACGCGAAAAGTGAATGTTTATTTCGAAACTCCTGGTGTTTATTAACAAAATGCTCATCAATAACTAGTGGATTTTCTACACTTCCTCCATATCATCCTATTAATTTTTTTTATAATATTTGAATTGTTTTTTTCTTATTTTTTGATGGTTTCCTGTCCAGGTAAACACTGTTGGCGCCAAGGTTTTAGAATTTGTTTCTGATTTTGGAAAGCCCACTGCACCTCTTCCTGCAGCAATTGTTGCTTGTGTACCGACAAAGATGCATGGCGACGGAGTTGGTGAGAGTGATTTCAGTATAACTCCCAGCGAAATATTGGATTCTGTCAAATCAGGATTACTAGCACCCATTGAAGCTGAGCCTGAGGTAATCTTTCGTTTGTAACTTCTTTGATTTTAACTTCACATAATTCAAGTTTAGAACAAAGGCTAGTTCTGAATCAGATTTGTCCCTTCATCTTTGCAGTTAGAGGTGCCAAAAGAGTTGATCTCTCAGTCACAATTACAAGAGTTAACCTTGCAGCGAAACCCTTGTTTTGTCCCTATTCCTGGGTCAGGCGTAACCAAATTGCATGACAAAGAGACTGGCATCACGCAGCTTCGTCTATCCAATGGGATACCTGTAAATTTCAAGGTACATTTTGCATTTTTCCCCATTGCACACTATGCTAATCAATTCCTCGGTAACATGATTTTCTTTCCACATTATAAGCTGTTTTCTTCAGTTTTGTATTTTCTTATGCTCAGCATACAAATTGCAGTTTTAAACATTCTTTTAAAAATATGAATAATTTTAGCAGAAAATCTATGTTTCTTGGTAAGTAATTATGGGCTCGGAGGAAAAGAAACTATATAGAAATGTTACATACTGTGATGTTGATTGATACTACAATTTGTAAATAGAAATATAAACCATCCCCTTGAAGTTTTTCTTCTTCAATACAGATATCAACGACCGAATCTCGGGCCGGTGTCATGCGGCTTATTGTTGGTGGTGGCCGAGCTGCTGAAACATCAGATTCCAAAGGAGCTGTGGTTGTTGGTGTTCGTACACTGAGCGAGGGTGGTCGAGTTGGAGACTTTTCAAGGGAGCAGGCAAGTGGAGCTGTTGAAAACTGCATTGTGATTTCTTAGTACTGAAAAAAGGATATGAACTGATCTGAAAGCCATGTAATTTCCGTTTAGGTGGAGCTTTTCTGTGTAAATCATTTAATAAACTGCTCGTTGGAGTCAACTGAGGAATTCATTGCCATGGAGTTCCGATTTACTCTGAGGGACAATGGAATGCAAGCAGCTTTTCAGCTACTTCACATGGTGCTTGAGGTAGTAGGTTATAACTAATAAGCTGTAAAATGTTGTGTAGCATTTCTGACTCTTTTTTTTCCTATTGCTGAGTTTTTTGTATTCCGCTTGTTCTTTTTTTCTTCTTCTAATATTTGCTGATAAAGGGTGGTGATTCTCTGGCATTGCAGCATAGTGTCTGGTTGGAAGATGCATTTGATCGAGCGCGGCAGCTATATCTTTCGTATTATAGATCAATTCCTAAAAGCTTGGAGCGTGCGACTGCTCATAAACTCATGACCGCAATGCTGAACGGTGATGAGCGCTTTATTGAGCCGACACCTAAGTCATTACAGAACTTGAATCTAGAATCTGTAAAAGACGCTGTCATGAATCATTTTGTTGGGGAAAATATGGAGGTAATATCTCAAACTTGAAAGCTTATATTTGCTTGAGTAAAATATTCATTTATTTGAATTTCATTAAAAATTATGTGGTTTACTTCAGGTAAGCATTGTGGGGGACTTCTCAGAGGAGGAAATTGAGCGTTGTGTCCTTGATTACCTTGGTACAGTTAAAGCTAGCCATGATTCTGCAAAACCACTAGGATCTGAGCCTATTGTGTTTCGCCAACCAACAGATGGCTTACAATTTCAACAGGTTAGGAACAAAGCAGTAGTGCAAGGGACATTCTAGTTCTTCTCTTTGGTCTTCCCGTATCCTTAGATATGTGATCCAAGCAGGATGTATTGACACATTAAACCTGGACAGGTATTCGTGAAGGATACTGATGAGAGAGCATGCGCATACATTGCGGGACCAGCACCAAATCGTTGGGGCTTCACAGTTGACGGGGATGACCTTTTTCAGTCTGTTAGCAAGCATTCTGTTGCTCATGGTAAGTTACACACATATATCTAGCAGTCGTATAGTGTAGCAGTTAGCTCTGAGATACCTGACAAGTAGCTTTAAGTATTTCATTTAAATACAACGAAATTGCAGATGGACTTTTGAAATCAGAAGACCAGTTGCTAGATGGAAGCGACAGGGAGTTGCAAAGAAAGCTTCGTGCCCACCCTCTTTTCTTTGGAATTTCAATGGGTCTGCTGGCAGAAATTATAAACTCAAGGTAACTCTTATTGTTGAACGGTGCCATATTGTTCGAAAGCGGAGTTTCTATGCTGCCATTGTAGTGCCTGATTTGGGCTATGTCCATTATTAATTAGTGTGTAGGAGAATGTATGTTTATACATCTGATTGTTTTTCTTTACTTCAGACCTACGCTTGCTCTGCTTCTACTATTACTTTAGATAAATCTTATCATCATCCCATAGCAGAAAAAGAAAATTTTACGTCATTGCAGGCTATTCACGACAGTACGAGACTCTCTTGGACTGACATATGATGTATCATTTGAGCTAAACCTATTTGATAGGTTGAATCTTGGGTGGTATGTGATATCTGTGACTTCCACTCCGGGCAAGGTGTGGAATCTTTGTCTTTTGCTTACCAATGTGCTGCACCTTTGTCAACACTTTCCTTTACAAAGTTTCTGAATTCCCTTTTCAGGTGTTCAAAGCAGTTGATGCCTGCAAAAGCGTTCTTAGAGGTTTGCATAGCAATCAAATTGCTCCTAGGGAGTTGGATCGGGTTAGTTGTCTCTTTTTGCCTTCTCAGCTCAGCTCAGCTATTGTTAGTTTGTTTTCTTTCTTAATGGAAAGTAGTGTTGTTTGTCAATCAATAGGCAAAGCGAACTCTTCTTATGAGACATGAAGCTGAACTCAAGTCCAACGCCTATTGGCTTAATCTATTAGCTCACTTGCAGGCGTCCTCTGTTCCGAGGAAGGTGAGACTGACTTGCATGCTCTTTAAAACAAGGAAAAGTGAAAAGTTTTTGTGATGTGTCAGTTTTTGATTTGACTTGTTCTGATGGGGTTTGTCGTGACTATTAGGAACTGTCATGCATTAAAGAACTTACTTCCTTATACGAAGCTGCTTCAATCGAGGACATATACGTCGCTTATAATCAATTGAAAGTGGACGAGGACTCTTTGTACTCCTGCATCGGAGTTGCTGGGGCTCAAGCTGGCGAAGACGTTACTGGTAAGTATACATCTCTTGAGCACAACAGTTTGCGATCAGTTGTGGATTGAAAACTCAAATCTATGATGTGCAGCTCTTGCAGAAGAGGAAGAACCAGAAGATTCTTTCTCAGGAGTTCTTCCTGTGGGACGAGGCTCGTCTATGACCACAAGACCAACAACCTGATCCACAGGTTGGGCTTGTAATGTAACGTGTAGTTGAAGACATGTGCGATAGATACGATACTACAGAAACATCATAAGGGCTCGGAAGAAGCTTCATCAGAGGTTGTCCTTAGAGCTGTGATACAAGAGTACTGTATACTTCTTTGTGGTCATCTTAACATCAGTATCTATAGTATTCATCTCTTTGTCTACTTCGTATTTGTAGAAGAACAAAGCAGTACCAAATTAGTTTACCTTTTTCTTTTTACCGGATCGTTACTAGTTACGGTGCAAAATTTATTCAGCTATAAAGGGTATTTAAATCGATCACTCATCCGTGAAACATTGGTATGACTTACAAATTGGATTTCATAATGATAAAGCAAATATTAGTATGTGTTTTTAATGATAACAAATATTTTAATTCATATAATACATAGTTTACAAACTACAGATAGAGAAAGTTTGCTACCCCAACGACAAGAAACGAAGTCGATGAACAAATAGTTCTTTGGCAAACCCAAAGAGCCAGGGCAAAGAAAGGGAACACTACTCCAATATTGCCTTTTAACTAGATATAGCAAAAGTAGGCCTGTCTCGTTTCGCGTCTGATGAAGCAATTTTGCTTTTCTCGGTTTAGTTAAAATTAAAATCACCAAATGTCAGTGTCCAATAAGTTGCAATAGCAAGAAAATTTAAAAAGGGAAGGATACATACATAACATTATACATACCATATCAAGCACAATGGGGGTTGTGGAAATGGAATTATCACAAATGGAATTATCACATTGCTAATCTTTTTTTTTTCTTACAATTCCTGCAAACCAAAACAAAACATTAACATATGAAATAAAAAACAATACGTGCTATATTAACACAACACAAGATATCAATAAAATGATTTAACGCTTAGAAACAACCTCTTAGCATCATTGAGCCGTAACACTGATAATCTCTCCTCCTTTTTTTCTGCTCAAATGAAACCAATCCAACAAAGATCTAATTTCTATAAGTTGGCATTTTTTTTCTTTTACAATGACAGCTAAAAATGCTTAACAATATTAACCTTTTGTTTTGTTGCACGAAACACAATAAAGATCAATCTTGTTTCTTTAAATTCAGAAGGAATTAAGTTTATTTTAATAATAAAATCGATTTTATTATTAACTTGGCATTGAATTTTTTTCCTTGTTGATGACAACAACAAGAAAAGAAACCTAGAAAAATATATAAAATAAAAAAACAGAAAAATGCAGTTATTTATAAGTGTTAGTATGTGGGATAAAATGGTTACAGTTTGTGTTCAAAGAGAGGAGACTCATCTGCTGGAGATGTATACAGTATACTGCAAAAGGTAGTTTCGTTCAGCTTCTTCACGCGACCCCAAAAACATTCTAAACAAGTCAAGTTTAGCTTATCAGTATACCGATTCCAATTTAATTCGTCACTAATTCAAATCTATAAAGATATGTTTAAATTGTGCACACACCTGATTCAGTTTCTTCTACCAACCACATCCCTTCTAGTTCAGCGATCCACGGCACCTGCTCACAAAAGCAACAGTTACTTAAACACAGGCACAGCACATCAACAATAAATATAATCAAGAAAATAAACAAATCATCATCACACTGTGGATGATTGAATTTTAGGAGGCAGCAAAACCGAAAAAATGTGAACTTACTTTTGCGCTTTACAGTTACAGGGGATTTTGTTGTCCTCAAGCGGGAATTTGTAGTTGTAACTTATTTCTTCACCAGCGTCAATATGCCGTTTCGCATAAATAAATATCTTCTTCTTACCGTCCACGCTTATAATCTTGGTGTAACAATTAGGCTGCATAAACCAAATATCTTCTATAAGAGACCCCCCCCCCGGAATCCACAAAACAAATTTTACCCATTCATATTATACAATTACCTCACATGAATGGTTTATAAACCTCGCTATGCCACCTCGCTTTGTGGCGTCAATCTAAGATTCACAGTAAGCAACAAGTAATTCAGAAGCGACACTAAAAATTGAAACATAAACTAAATAGGAATTAATGTATTGCACAGGTGACTAACCACATAGCCATCGTCAAGCCTGAAAAGATAACTGCTTCCTATTCCCATCTTTTCATATTGGCGTTCACGTATCTCAGATATCTGCGAGATTGACGTATTGAACCACAAACATGATCAAATTGAAATACAGCGCACATAATAGTCTGTCCTTAAGTAGAACATCAAAAAGGTTCATCAAAGAAGCTAAGATACGGTACAGAACTACTACCTACAATAAAATCAATTCAATGGAACACAGGCTCAAGTTAAGTAATACTTACAGAAGAACGTATCAACTCTCCAACATATTCGATCACAAAGTCCTCTGCATCAATTGGTTCAAGTGCGACAAGACCCCAATCATGAATATTACTTTGTTGAAACCGCAAACGCTTTTTCCTAGCCTGTCACCGTCATGACACAAAAAGAAAAGAAAAATATATCAACACCACACGGATGTGCCACTCAAAAAGAAAACATTTCTTTTTTGTTTTCTTCACCTTCAACTGAGAAACTTTTAAGAGGTCAGCACCATCGGCAGCAGCTAGAAGATTACGCATTTTTGCCCTATTGGTTCTTGCAGAAAGAACGTTTTGAGAAGAGTTAATTTTGGAACCAAAATGTTGCGTGTGTACGCAAGAACTTCCCCTAACCCTGGCTCTCTCTTTAGGACTAGCCTTTAATGACCATGCATGCCAATCCCAGCCATTAATAGATGTGCGTGCACATCCATCAGACTTTGGCATTGGCACTAAAACCTTTTTATTGCTTGCTTTCGGTCCCAATTTTACCAATGGTTTTAGTGCAATTGACGTAGGTCTGTCATTATCCATTGCCAAATCCTCAATGGGAGAAAGCTCTGCTGAATGTTTTGGTAATACCTTCCTTTTAAGCATCAATTTCTTCGAACCTACTATACAAACCAACAATAAATGTAGTTTAGGGTATCAGAGAGCAATATCAAAGCATGGACCTAAAAAGTGAAAACTTTTAAGAAATAATTGCCTTTTTGCAGTTTATTTGATGTATTGCCGGGAAGCTTTCCTTCATTTCCAACAGCACTCTCAGAATCCTTGGAAGAAAATGATAATTTCCGACATGAAGGTACACTCGGGACTTCGTCATCCAATGAATGTTTTCTCTTTAGAGTTGATGATTTCGATGCTTCATGAAACAAAGTAGTGAATTGTTAAAATCTGGGGACCATGCATTCAGATAGCCTGATATCTCTTAAAGGAACTAAAGTATCTAACAACAACAAAGTACGACATTAGAAACTTACACTTAAGAGACTTCTGTGATACGCTGCACGCAGACTTCTCCACAATTTCTTTTCCTTTAGCGGCATCTTCTGGAGGTAGTAAATTAGTAAATTAATTGCAGGATGCATTTCCAAAACCTGAGAAAAAAAATTCAAAGAGATCTTACTTTTCCGTCTCTTGCTGAGGCGTTCAGGGGAAACCTTATCCCTGGTTTCAAATCCAAGGCTTTCTGTATCAGTGCCTTTTCCAGAAATCTCAGTAAATCCTCCGACTGCTCCATTGCAAGATTGTGCTCCCTCGACTTCTGATGTATTCTTTCTCTTTAGCTTTGATACATGAGCTGCTTTTCAGAAGGATGAGATTAGTAGGCTCGGAGTGCATGGTAAAGAAGCTCAAGAGCCCCAACGGCATGAGGTTAAATGTACCTTTTTGCACTTTCTGAGAAGACTTATTTGAAAGATTTTCCTTATGATCTCTGCAGCCAACGGTTTCCACGGATTCCTCAGCAGACAATGAAATCTCCTCACATGATTTTGCAGCGTCTGTACCTTGTCTTAAATCCTTTGTTTTACTCTTTGATATCCCTAATAGATATACCGAAAATAACATGAAACTGAAAAAAGAGACAAACCCTGATATCAAAAAAGAATAACACATATATAGTAAAAAAAACTTACTTCGTAGTCTTGTTATAAGAAGTTCGTCATCAAATTCATCTGCCATTCCAACATCTTGGTTTTTCTCACATATCACCTTGATATGAGCATCTTTACCAACCTTTTCTTTCCGAATCTTCGTCACATTCTTAATGATGACTGCATAATAATAATAGAACAGTGTATAAGGTAAAAGCAGTTTCTCTAATTTGGATGATAAAGGCTGAGAATACATACTTTGATTCTGCTCCACAGCATTCCTTATCTTCGGCTGACTTGGTTTCCTAAGTGGCAAATCTATGCTGGGTGTATCTTTAGAAGGTTTCTTAGATCGTTTAACCAGACTTTTTTCAGAAGATCTGACACATTGTTTCTTTGGCTTCTCTGCTGTATGACTTGATATATTAGACTTTACTGGCTTTTTGTTCTGAGTAATCGCTTTGAGCTTCCTCGGGGCCATTGTTTCTTTGCGAGAAACTTGATGGCTTACTTTCTGTGAAGCAAGGAATTCCTTAAGATAACACTTCATGAACAGTGATTTCCAATCTTTCATAACAACATTATGCAACTTCTGTCTACATAAAGCCGTTGCAACATATTCTTCAATCTCAGGAACAGATTCTTTGGACCTTACAGGCCGAAAGTTACAGCGCAGAGATGGCATTGTAATGCCACTTTCACATCCAGGTGGTGGAGGCTCATGAATATCCAGAGTATCAACTTCATCACTGACCGGACTGTCTGATGATGTCTGCAATGTTGTAATAAAAATATTAGCAACAATATCCTCAGATGTGATTTGCTTAGACGATTCTCCCTTTTCACCAGACTTTTCCAGACTATAATGGGAACCATGAAGACATGACGAGTTTTCCTGCAGCAATTTGCAACAATTTGAATTCAGCATCCACACGCTAGCATGTCACAATAAAGAACGAAACTAGAAAGGAGGTAATTTTCTTGGAAGTTTTCAAAAATGTTTCTCCTTACCTCATGCATTTTGCCATCTTGGACAGTACTAGCAGCATTGTTCGCACCATCTTCAATGAGAATGCCAATATAATCAGTCAGATGAGTTTCCAGAGACAAAAAGAGCTCACTTTCTACGTGTTCCGAGATGCTTGCTACAACGCTTTCTGTTCCATCAATGTCTGGTAAGGTTACTTTCCTAGATGACGGTTCATGAAAACTTGCTGCGTTGGTAGCTAAGTCAAATTCATTAGAGTTAGCAGTTTTGCAGGATGAGGAATCCACCCTACATGTAAACTGCAAAACATTTACAATGACATTCATCAAATTAATGAGCAAAACGAATAAGAGGAAACAACTCTCGTTTAGTAGAAGTTTTAGAAGAAAGAAAAAAACTGACACTCTCAGCTGCTTCTGGTTTTTCTGAGTAGTTGGTATGGGAACCCTTGCAGTAGCTCGAAACGGTTGGAATATCAGGAGAACGAAACCAAAGTTTGTTCTTTCGCCAAGATGATGTATATGTTGCCACAGTATCATAAAAGACAGCATTCCACATAATTTGCATGCAATTGTTGTGAAGGGTTCCACATACAGCTAAGCAAGATGTCTGAAAGTTCTCGGTGCTTCCAACAGATTTAGTGTATTTGAGCGATTCTGAAGCTATTCGACTAGGATCTCCCTCATTCTTTATGTTCTCACAGCTTGTTGCTTCAGTGGTGGAGACAGCAGTTTTCTCCGGATTAATAACTTGAGACTGCTCACACAAACCGTTAGTAAATTAGTTTACGATTCAGTGATAGCACCACAAGTGTTATACGTGCATGTATGTGCATAAAAGGTGTGCATGTGCATAGAAAAGCGCAAAAACAAACTGAATTACCGATATGCATTTAACAACATTGGCAGCAGAACTGGGTGGATCAGACTTGAGATGCTCGTCTCTTTTCTTCGCCTTAAGAAAGTCTGAAATTGCGCTACTGATGATTTCATCGAGTAGAGCTCTTCTAGCTATTTTAATTATTCCACTCTGAAGCTGAGAAGAGAGTTCTTCAGATACTTCAGATATGAAGCTCGCCCCAGACACTGACTCTTCACAATTTTCACTACCAGATTTCTCCCTCCATACACCAATTAACGACGCTAATGTGATCGGTCTTAACTTATTTTCAAAATCCCGTATCTGCAATACAAGCAAACGTGAGAAAAAGGGGAGACGACATATCCCCCAAGTATTCTAAGATACTAAGTAAGGAGCTGCGAAGTAAATACAAAACAGTAAAGGGGTAGGGAACTTCAGAGAGTGAGAGATGAAACGAGAAAAAAAATCACACAAATGCATAAATAAGCAAAGCTAGGCAGCCACAAGGCTTCAAAAAGGTATCACGATCAACTTCACTGTAATTGCATATTCTTCAACTAATCACAATCTTTCAGAATTTTTCTTTTTGTCTCTATTCTTTACAGCTTACCAGGGCTGTATCTGAAACAAATCCATTCTGCTGCCAATTATAAAGCTCCAACAAAGAATGCGGTCCATGATTTCTACCCTCAGCATCCACAAGAAACCAGCAAGCATGTTCGCTTCCCTGACAAAAACAATTTAAGAAGTTTCTTATGCGTACTCGAGCATCATGTCTGATAAATTTGTGAAACGAGTTATCACCGTGAAAGGAAGTTACCAAAGAGATGAATGAAGCTAACAAATTTACTTCCTGCTGATCCAAGAGAGAACCATTAGAACTGGGCTGCGGAGGCAATGCCTGATGGGAAACCAAATGAGCAGCAGAAGTTGTATGCTCTGTTTGAGCCTCATGTTGATGGACAGTGGCATTATTACTAGCAAGAGGGACTACATTTATCATTCCATTAGGTAGATACGCAAAGCCAGTGGCGACATGTTCAGGAAACTGCCTGAAGTACTTAAGCGGTACAGAGTTTGGCATATAACCATTGATAATTGGATATACAAGAAGATCCTCAGGTAGAAACCCAGTGGATAGGCCATCAAATAGCTGCTGTTGCGTATAAGGGCCACACATCTGGCCTTGCTGATTACCGTACATCCAACCGGTCGCATACATTGTATATCCAGGAGCCTCACTCTTGTCAAGACCTGAAGCTGTGCCACTACCACCAGCTTCTTGAACCTCACGGCCTTCTCCGTTAGACCTGCAGCTCATCTCCAAGGCTGAATCTAGACCGCACAGTTCATCGAAATCACAGCAAGCGGAAGATACAGTTGCCAAATCATCGCAGCTGAGAAGAACAAATTTACAGTTTTTTTTTTTTTAAGATTGTGCATCGAATTAAACAAATTATAAGTACAAAGTGGCACCTGTCACAAGAGTAATCTTCCCGATCGGAACTGTAAACTCCGATACACGTTGAACCAAAAAAACTTGGTTCCAGAGAAGTTACATTCTTCCTTATACTGGGGAAATAGGAATCAAGTGCAACCATGGCAGTGAAGAAATCTTCTCTGCATTAGTCATACCAAAACTATGATCAACAAGTTTCTCCAATAGTAATGTAAATAATATACAAATTGAAATTTGGTAACTCGCGAAAACGAATCGATCGCCAAGTTTGTGCTACAGAACAAAAATCGAGTGGAACGTAAACCTAATTCGATAAAGCGAACACAAGCGAAATCAATTTGCATGATCCTCACAAGCTGCGACATTCAATCGAGTGGCGGAAAAAGAGAGAAACGGAAACGTGAAGGTACCTCGAGAGAAAGAGCGTCTAGACTTTCAAAGAAAAGTCAAAGACGATCAAGGCAGCGACGAGACTGTTCGCAAAATTGGAGTGAAATTGATAATGAGTCCTTGGAGAAGAAGAAGATTTATCGAGGAAAAAAAAAAGAAGCAGACGGGGAGGGAGAGTTTCGGTAGAAAAAGGAAAAAGAATGGAATGACAAGTAGGGCTGGTTAAGTGGAAGTAGGTGTTAATTAGGGCCCGGTCGATACGAGCCCAGCCTTATAAATTACCAGGTTTTGATTTAATTATTTAAATTTGAGAAATTCCCTTAGATAACCTTTTTTAGGTTTTTTGTCACAAAAATAGCTTTTAAGGAAGAAAATGACTAAAATGTTTTTTTTAGAAGCTAAAAATTTTATTTATATGCATTTATATCCCTAGGGTTAACTAATTTGGACTTTAGGGTTTAGAGTAAAGGGGTGGGTTTGGGGTTAGGGTTTCAAATTTCAAAAAAATAATAAAAAAAAATCAAAATTTCAAAAAAAAAAAAGTCTATTTTGGTCATTTTATTTTTTGAAGGCTATTTTTGTGACAAAAACTTAAAAAGGACTATTTAAGAGAATTGCCCTTTAAATTTTTTAAGAAATAGTTTTTCAGGTTTAATATATTTAGGTTTTAACTATTTGAAATATTTCGGGTTTAAGTCTATTTGAATTTATTCGGAAACCCAAAAATTTAAATTTAAATTTATTTAAATATTTAATAATAGTGTTCATATTTTGTTGGATCTTTGTTAATCTCAAAAACTTAGACTCTTTTAGGTTGTTATAGAAATTTTAGATTTAATAAAACTTTGTTATATTTATGATTTATGCGTAATATTTACTTGAAAGAGAAAGAGTGTGAATTGCCAATCACATTCATTTGCTCTATGAATCAATAAAACTTGATTTATTGCACTACTTTTTAGTAATATGATGAAGAATCCTGATTTATTTTAGCCTAACAAAACCTGAAATGTTTTCTCTTTTCCACAATCTCGACTTCAATATTTGCAACTATTGGTATATATTCTGACTTTACCATCTCCAAAACTCAACAAATGAAGATAGAAATAAAGTATGTCAATCTTTTATTTGGTTGTGCTATATCTATTTTTCTCATTTACAACATAATTGTTTGACTCTCTCTTTTCCATAACAATGTCGATTGTCACAATAAATGTTTCATACTATTTTCTGGTGAATATATTAGAAGTATCCAATTAAGGAGACACATAAAACTCGTGTTGAACATTATTAACAAATGGATTTTGTACAACTCTAGAGTGAGAAACTTTATTGAGTTAGTCTTTTGTGGATAAAATTGTAAGTTTATTATTCTCTTTACTATTACTTTAAACTACAAATAAGATTTCTTCACAACATATGAAAATACAAATATATGTCTTTTGGAATTTCATAGGGTACTAGATAGCACGCATCTATTGAAAATGAATTGGTACAAAAACATAAATATCTTCTAAACGATGGTCAAACTTTATCAATAAATGAAATCAGTCTAAAAGAATACATCGAATTCAGAATCAGTTCTTTTCCATACAAATTTGTTACTATGAAGACAACTAGGACCAGAACATTAATTGATTTTCCTGATTATGTACTAGAAAATTATTTCACTGATTTTGGTGAGATATTAGATAAAAAAATATGAAAGCAACATATTGATAGGTAACAATATTCTTATATATTTTATGTTAAAAATGAACATGCATTTTCTATCTTTAGTTACAGTCTGACTCACTGGCGGAGGCAAAAACTTTTTGTAGTGGGTCTCGGAATTTTTTTTAGAAACATGATTTATATGCTATTAAAAATTAAATGTATTCTACTATCATTTATATTTTGAAACTTAGTTCTGACAGTTTTATTTACTACATTTTTAAATATTTTTTCTGATAAAACAAATAAAATAACTATTTAGAAATTGATCACCAATACAATTTCGTAATAATATTTTGATGATTTTCATTCATATCTTAGAAACTATCATCCGTTGATAGATTTTTATTTTCAGATTCAGAAACTAATACAAAGTTTATATGATACAAAGTTTAAATTCTAGATTAAAATTATAAATTTTAAAGCAAAATATTTGTTTGGTAATTAATTATAATATCAAAATTCTAACTAATAAAAGCATATCTTTGACTTATAATTTTCAACTACAAATCACTTGACTACTTTAGATCAATGTTTTAAAATTGGATCAGTAACTGAGCATATATATTTTTGGATTATGGGTCAATATGGTTCGGCCTGGTTTAATTAGGTTTAACCAAATTTAATTAATCGAGTTCAATCATAAATAAAAGTAGAACTAAATCTATATTTAGTTATATTCAAACATAATTAAGTTTATTTGATGAAATAAAATATAAGTACAAGCCAAGTGAAAATTAAAAAAAAAAAGATTTTATTTTAAATAAAATATATTTTAGCTTTAAATATTTATTATTGTGAGTTATAGAAATTGAAAAAGTTGGATATAATAATTAAAAATAGATATTTGTCATAGTATAATAATTTAGAAGATAAAAATAATTAAGAAAAAATTATTTTGATAGTAGATTACAAATAAATCATTTACTCATTCCAAAAAATATTTTAGGTTCACATTTTAATCCAGTTCGACCATTGGTTAGGTCCGGAATTAAAAACACTGTGTTAAATTCATACATGTGAAAAAGAGCAGAAGAATTAAACACTTTTAAAACTGTAAACTGGCAGAAATATTTTGTAGAAGCCACATGGAAGCGGTGATTAGCTCTGACACTTGATTGATTCATCCAATAAAAGAATTGTCCGCGTAGGACGCGGCTCCACGTTGACGTACGTATCAAGCATATCAAACACTTCCATTACTTTTCGTTAGACACGAGAAGGGGAGATGCATCTGAGCCTCATCCAGCTTGTTTCATTTTATGTTACCTTTTTTTTGATATTCCCAACTTAACAGAAGTCTAACATCTTTCTTTTGGATCCACACATCCTTAACAACCATCATTTTTAGTTAGACTCTTCTTCTAATTAAATTCAAAACTTCTTATAAATCAACTCGCACTTTGTTCATGCACAAGGAGTCCAACATGGTCTCCCATACAATCTTAGTACAGTGACATTCATATGTTTGAGTGGTAGTTATTGTCGTACACTAATTCAACATAGATACCTTAACCACTTTTCTTTCCCAACCCAACACACATGAACACAATAAGTTTAATCATCATGTCTTTGGCGATCCAAAAACAAAGTTTATAGTTACCATGTTCCATTTCCATTATGGTCCATGTAAACCTTGCAG
The DNA here is from genome assembly GCA_012274485.2 of Sinapis alba. NCBI lineage: Eukaryota > Viridiplantae > Streptophyta > Magnoliopsida > Brassicales > Brassicaceae > Sinapis > Sinapis alba. The sequence continues at coordinate 46,553 of MU106199.1, read as the reverse complement.
TAATCCACTATGAATTCATTGTTAATTTCACTTTTATCAACTACTATATATGCCTTCATTTTGAAACTGATATACTGAATTTTTAACGCATTATAACCTTAGTTTTCACATGTTTTCGAGTCTTTTTGGTATTATAAGTTTTTTAAAATATGTTTGGACGATTTCAAAACATTGGTTTTAATCTGATTTAAATCGAATTCAGAAAAACCGAAGTCGATCCAAAAACTAGTAAAACTTGAATGAAACTTATGAATATAATATCGAATTTGGAAATCCGAATCAACCAAACAGATTTCGACGGCCCTCAAACGCGCATGGCCAAGAAAAAGTTATGTGATTAATTCAGTAGCCAAAATGGATCGTACATAGAACTATTTACATCCAAACAAAAGGATCATAATGATAATTATGAACTAACCAAGTACTATATGCATACCTTTGATAAGCTTAACTGTTGCTGAGTTTTTGTGAGAATTTCAATAAAACAAATTTTTCTTTCATAGATATTATTTAGATTACATAACAGTTTTTTCTCAACAAACCAAAAATACAAATTACTTGTTTCGCCATTGACAAGAAGACATGATTCAATAGAATTCACTTGCAAACTAAACGAACTCATGGTTATATCGTAGTGAGAAAAAAAATCATAGTGCAATCATTAAGATACAATATATATTTTTTCTTTTTCGTCAGAAAAATAATAATATAAAGTAACAATAAATCAATAATCCAGTTGGGTTGATATTACAATATATTTAAAAAAATTGTAAGAACAAGTTGGCATAACAATAAAATATCATAGAATAACTATGAACCCATTCCCGAGACTGTATTAAAAATGATAATAATATGATTAAAAAGGAGCACGTCGAGTCACCTCCATTCCTACCTGCCAACCGCGCTGGATTCTTCATTTTATTCTCGAGTCCGGTCGGATCAGCAGAAATCAATTAGTCTGGTTCGATTCGTTGAACCGAAATTCACAATTGAATGAGTTCAAACATTAACATTTTGTTCTTGGAATTTCGTGATTTGACTTTAATTGAGTGAAGAAGTTGTAATTCTTATCATTTGCATTTTCATCTTACTGCTTCGAGGTTAAAATTGTGGAAGTGGTTCTATGCATGTCTATACAAAACCAATGGTTCGGTTTAGTCTATTAAAAGCGGTGCGACATACGTTTCCATTCTCCGCAGCTTCTCCGTTAAAACGTTAGACCATTCTCCCCTTCTTCTTATTCTTGTTCACTACGTAAACCCACCAACACTTGTCAATCAATACAAATATATATATATATATATAAATACATCCATTATATTATCTTACAAAACACAACACACACATTAACATCATCTTATAGAGAGAAAACCCAAAAAAACAGAAGTTTAATTAATATCATTTTCAACAGGAGAGAATGAGAGGCATGGTGAAGAAGCTATTATGTGGCGGATCCAAGAACTTTGCTTCTTCAAGAACATCGGCATTACCAGAAGAAGGAAAAGTTCGGGTTTATGTAGGTAAGGATAAAGAGAGTCAGTGCAAGCTAGAGGTTGATGCCAACTTGTTAAACCATCCAATGTTTGAAGATCTATTGAGATTGTCGGAAGAAGAGTTCGGACACTCATACGAAGGGGCTTTGAGGATTGCTTGTGACATTGATGTCTTCATCAATTTGATCAATCTACTAAAAACCATGCATCATCATAACCCATCATCCTTTTGAAGTAACAATAATTCTACAAAAATTAACGTAGCTTTTATACCATTTTTCATCATTCTTTACTTCGACAAAACATGGACGAAGTTCAATTCATTTTTCTTTTGTTCTTGAGTATTTAATTATTTATGATTGGAGTCGGAAGCCAATGGACATTTTTGTTAGTGGCTTCCTCTTATTATTCTTTTTATATATTAATATTATACACAATTCAAGTCAATTCTTTTGGTGACTCTCGAGTTTTACTTTTTCTTGTGTTGAAGAGATATATGAATCGACTTATCCGTTGGTTTACGTAAAACGAAATTTCGCACTAAATTATACTCTTCCACCCCCAACGCGGGTCACCAATTCTACAAAAATTAACACCTTTTCTATGATTGCATATTGTTAATCAATCTCCACGGTTATTTAGCAAATAGAGTTGAATTGAACTCAAGAAATGTAACATCTTACTCCTCCATCAACCTTAGAGTCACATAGTTAATCTCATAAGCCCTGTTTGGCCTACCAGCAATAGTGAGAATTATCTTATTCTATGTTCAAAGACTTTATTAGACCATCTCCAATGTAAAATTCTTTTTTTTAAAGATAAAATAACTTCATAATATAATTGGTTTTGTTCTAATCCTACTCTATTTTGGAGTAAAAATACAACAATAAACAAAAAAATAAAATCATTACTTTATATATGGAGTACACCCATTTTTTATTCTATTATACAGTGAAAAATAGAGTGTATTAGAGGATTTCTTAATCTAAACTCTATTTTGTAGGGAAGTTGGAGATACTCTTAGATGCAGAAGCAATGATACAAATTGTACCACATAGGCATGGACGTTCAGGGATTCGTCATATTTGGTTCAATTGATACGGATTTTTGGATCATACTCATAAGTCTCATTCGAATTTTACTAGTTTTTGGTCGGATTCAGTTCAGTTCCTTCCAGATTCAGTTTGGATCGAATTATAATCAATGTCTAAAAAAGTCAAAAAATATTTTTAAAAGACTTGCGAAACTAACAAAAAAATATTTAAAATATATAAATTATTCAAAAATCTAATTAAAAACTAGTTAAACTATCTAAATCTAACTAAAAATATTCAAAATAAAAAATAAAAAATACAAAACCTTTAAAATACTCAAAAATATGAAAATTACTTTTTTATAAAATTATTATATTTAATTAATTTCAGATATTTTTAGATCCTAGTTTTGATTTCATTTTGGTTCGGGTTATACACGAACCTGAAAATACTAAGTTCATAAGCCTTGTCAGATATTTTGTATAACAGATTTGCATGTGATATTGTTTTCCCAGTTCAAGTTACGCTTGGGGCTTCGGTCTGGGGTAAAAATGCTCATACCTAGTACGACATGGTGAAAAAATCAGGGTATGTATATTTTACAATTTAATAAGTTTTTCTCTCACTTGAATTCAACCCCATTTTTGCAACTGCAGTGGTTAAATCCAAGGGAATCTAACACATCATAACTAATTTTAGTATTTTATTTACCAGCTTTTATAAGAAATCCAATTGTCCCAACATAAATCTGTCTTTTAAAAATAGAAATACACATTGAAAATATTCCTATTCTTATATGAAATATTACGAAAATACCACTAAAATTAAAAAAATATAAATTTCATTTATTTTGATATTTATTTTTTGGACCAAAACATGAAAAAATTTGAATATTTCTTTTAAAATAACTAAAATACTCTAATATATTTTAATATTTCATTTTAATAAGATCTTCCAGTATCTGTGTTAAAATTAAAGGAATATTTATTTCTATTATATTAATAATTTTGAATATTTATTTTTGATCAATTAGATAATTTCTTATTTAGTAATAAATATTGAAATAAATTGTTATTAATTCAATAAAATTTATAAAATGAAAGATTAAAATATATGCTATTTCACATATGCATTTCATTAAAGCAATTAAATCATTACAATAAATAATAATCATGTTACTACGATTACTTACATAATTACTGTTTTGTGTATTATATCACCAAATATGTAAAATATTTAGCAAGTACAAAACAAATTATATAATTATACAGTTTTTAACGCTGAATAATTATGCTATTATAAACTATGGTAAAAATTACATATAATTTTATAGTTGACAATTCTATGTGCCTTATGAGAATTCATGTTTGCAAATCTTTTGTAATTATTTTTCTTTAATTTGCATAATTCTTGATTCTTTGGGACTCGAAATTCAGACATCTGGTGTAAAAACATTAGCGAACCTTTAGTCAAACTACTAGATCAAGAGAGCTTCCATATATTAAAATATAAAATATTAAATCAATTTTTTTCAATGCAAAACTAGTTAAAAATACAAAATAGAGTTAATATATATATAGAAGTTACAATTTTCAATGTAAGTTTTTTTTTAAACTATTCTCGCGTTTTAAAAGCTTATGTAAAATATTAGTCTAATCTTAAGTTTTTCTGTGACATCTAGATATGAGTCCATACTATGAGTCCATACTATCTTCTTTGGGAATATAAAATCCTACTTACTATTATATGTTATGTAATCTCAAGTTGCTTAATTAAGGATATTTTGACTCGATCAAAACTATTTGTGTGATCGTGATCTGTTCTCCTCTTTGAGAGAAGACAACTCAAGAGTGATGATTTATTGGCTGCTTATACAAAATGTTTGACTTTGACTTTGCGTAATGCCAAATTAACGGTAAGCAAAGAAATGTGGTTCCTTTGCTTGTGTTGAGCGCCTAATAAGTTGCCGGTCAACAAGCACTACTGTTTGTGTCATTTCCTTCATTTATATTGCTTTTACCTTTCATAGAACAATATTAACATAAATTTATAAATTTATTATTTAGGAGTCTGACTGACTGGTTGAAACGCGGTGATTGCAGTTGGAGTTGCATGAAAAACGCCATGGGATGGATGGTATGGCAACACTATTCTTTCGACATGCATGGTCGATCATCAAATTGAATGTTATTCGGTTAGTAAACGGTTTCATACAGATAGGTTCTTTGGATCGTAGGAAAAATATGACTAATATATTCCTTATTACAAAAACAGAATGCCCGAGTAGAATGATAGAATTAAGACTGATCAGTCTATGCAATGCAATACATAATATAATCTCCAAGATCTTGTGTCTCAGATTGAAAAAAAAAATCTTGCCAAGATTGTTATCTGAAACTCAATCTGCCTTTGTGGCATGACCGTTCATCTCAAATAATATTTAGTTGGTACAGATGTTTCATGGGTTGCAGACAAATCCATCATGTGAAGGAATATTCACAGAAATTAAACAAACATTAGTAAAGTATATAGCCGTGTTAAATAGACTTTCTTTGAACGAGTTCTCTAAAAGATAGGTTTTTCTCTTAAATGGATTAACTCGATGATGAGCTGCATCACATCTATTCAATATAAGGTTTTAGATATTAGTAAACCATGAAGATATGTGAAACCTTAAAGAGGATAGTAACAAGGAGATCTTTTTATCTCCATATCTTTTTTTAGTCTTTGAATGGAAGCCATAATCTCGATCATTCAGAAGGCAAAAACTAAATTAAAAGCTAAAGGTGGCAAGGGGAACCCCCCGTTTCACATCTATAATTTGTAGATGACAATTTATTCTTCTGTAAGGCGATAAAGGAGGAGTATTTGGTCATTTTACAGATTCTTTAAGAATATGAACGATTTGTGGGCAACAATTTTTTTTTTTTGATAAATCTTCTTTAAAATTTGGTCATACTCTAGAGGATTCAGTTAAAACCAAAATGAAGACAGTCCTCGATATCTCAAAACTCAGAGGTATGAGGTCATATTTAGTGATTTTGGAAAGTATGAGATGACTAAAGACACAAATTTTGGATTTATAAAAGATAGAATCCATAAATGGGTGAATGGATGGTTGACAAAAAATAGTTAAAAGGGGGTGAGCTTTAGTTAAGTTGGTGGATACAATATTACCGAACCATGTAATGTCATATTTATTTATTTTATTATAATAGCATGTTTTTATATTTTTATAAAGTTAATATGTTAATATTAATAATTTATTATTAAATCGATATAGTATCTATAATCAATTAGTCATAAATTTTTTGAAAACACATCAATTTATAATCATTGTACCAGTCATATACATTCCTTAATAATGCTAGAAATCACAGTCAATTACAACTGCAAACTATCTCGTATCCGCAACTCTGCGTTTCAACCAATTTACATACTGTAAATCTGTAATATTGATTATTCCCCGTAAAGGCGTAAATATTAAATCTACCTGAGAATTTCCTTTTAAAGAGTTTTACTTTTCAAGGGAAGCATCGAACGTGAAGAATCGTAGAAAGTGGGAGAGAAGAAGTGTTGTTAAAAAAAAAGATAGAGAGAGAGAGAGAAGCAGTTGAGTGTCCTATAAAGCGTGAATCAAAGCCGCTTTAACCATCTCTCTCGGAAGATCTAAAACCTGCATTTGATTTCACCCTCAGCCATCTGGATCTGAATCAGTTTTGACTTAGAGAGATGGCGGTTGAGAACGAGCGAAAGTCTTCACCGGTCTCCGACATGGGAGCTTGGGCAATGAACGTGATCAGCTCCGTTGGAATCATCATGGCTAATAAACAGCTCATGTCTTCTTCCGGTTTCTCCTTCAGCTTCGGTTCGCCTCTCTCCATCTCTCTCTCTTATTACTATTCCCTTCTTTGAGATCTGATTATTATTATTAATTATCTCAGCAACGACTCTTACCGGATTCCACTTCGCTCTAACGGCACTGGTCGGTCTCATCTCAAACGCGACGGGACTCTCCGCATCGAAACACGTCCCTATGTGGGAGCTAATTTGGTTCTCAATCGTCGCGAATGTCTCTATAGCCGCCATGAATTTCAGCCTCATGCTCAACTCCGTTGGCTTTTACCAGATCTCGAAGCTGAGCATGATCCCCGTCGTCTGCGTCATGGAATGGATCCTCCACAGTAAACGATACTCCAAACAAGTGAAACTATCCGTCGTGGTTGTTGTTGTAGGTGTTGGTATTTGCACTGTCACTGACGTCAAAGTCAACGCCAAAGGCTTCATCTGCGCTTGCGTTGCCATTTTCTCATCGTCTCTGCAGCAGATTGTAAGTTTTCCCTCGCCATTTTTCTTGATCTTTAAGATCCGAATCTGATCTGTTTTGTGTGTTTGGTGTCAGTTAATAGGTTCCTTGCAGAAGAAATATTCGATTGGGTCTTTCGAGTTGTTGAGTAAAACAGCACCGATTCAAGCTCTTTCGCTACTCGTTGCTGGTCCTTTTGTTGATTATTTCCTCAGTGGGAAGTTCATCTTGAACTACAATATGTCTTCTGGTTGCTTTGTAAGCATTCTATCTATTCTCCGGTTCGTTTTGTTTATGCTTATTCTTTTATCTCTAATTGTTCTACCGTTTTTGCAGGTATTCATTCTTCTCTCATGTGCCTTAGCTGTGTTCTGCAACATAAGTCAGTACCTTTGCATCGGGCGATTTTCAGCAGTATCTTTCCAGGTTATAGGTCACATGAAAACTGTGTGTATCTTGACATTAGGATGGCTCTTGTTTGATTCTGCTATGACTTTCAAGAACGTATCCGGCATGTTTGTTGCGATTGTTGGGATGGTGATTTATAGTTGGGCCATGGAATTGGAGAAACAGTCTAATCTCGCAGCTAAGGCTTTGAACAGTGTGAAACACAGCTTAACTGAAGAAGAGTTTCAACTTTTGAAGGAAGGTGTAGAAACTACAAAGTCCAAAGATGTTGAACTTGGCTACACAAAAGCTTAGTAAGAGATGGGTAGGAAACATAGTTTTCTGGTAACAATTTCTTCTGTGTTAAGTTGTATTGTTTTGTGTTATTTAAACCAAAGGGTGGTGGCAGAATAAAGCAAAGATCAAATCCTCGCATAAAGGATCCTCGGAGATTAGTCTATGCTTCGACCTATGTCCCTTTCTTATAAAAATGTTTTGTGTTATTTATATATTTACACATTTCCATGGAAATTACCTTCAGTCGTCACATGTTATTGTCTTACGGAACACTCAAAGTGAACTGAATTCTTTTCTTTCATCCTCTCATATATTTAGTATTGTCCTCTCGAAAGTATTTGTAACTCACTGTGAATTGGTTTTTCAAGTTTTGGATTTCATTTTAGTGGCTTTAGTTTAGTGAACCCAATTATCGCCAACTGTGGAAATGTTAAGGGGGATTACTGGGTAGGTAATAGGCCCACTGAACCGATTTTTCTGGATCGATTCCGATTCATGTTTTCGGGTGCAGATAAATAAAATGGTCAGGCCTAGTAGGTAAGTGGAATCACAAAATCATTAACTCTATCAATTATTAACTTATGTAAGTGTGATTTAGTTGACGGAAATGTCACTGTTTTATTTAAATACTACTAATTTTTGATCCGTGTTTTGAAAGTAAATAATATTATGTTGTGATAAAAATTTCATAACAATGTTTCAAATATTTTATTATTTTTTTTTAAAAAAATTCTATTTGTAACATTTTTTTGTAAATTAATGATCTACATAAAATATAAAAATCATTTAAACTTAAAACATATATTAAAAGAAAATATAATGGAGCAAAATTCTTGCACAAAGCATTAACATATATAAGAAACTAATGATATTTTAGGTATTTCACCAGGTTTCAGATAGAATGTGAATGCGAATGTCAACATAAATAATAGATATTTCAGCTTAGATCTGGATTCGAACCGAACCAATATTTTGAATCAATTTATGTTTAAGTTTTCTTATCTGAGTAGTGGTTACGGTTATAAAAATTTAACATATATCATCTTTTTAAAATAAGTTTTTAAAAAATAAACCCATGCTTTTAAGACGTTATCAAAATCTAGTTATCCAATTAGAAGACATGGTTTCGATAAAGTTTTGATGTCGTCAAAATCCTTGAGAAAACTTGGAAAGTAAAAACTAAAGAAGAAAACACATGAGCATAAACGGACATTAGATTATAATAGATTTGGAGAAGCCCGATGAAGATGGGTTGATTATAGAAGACCAATGACTCGCCCTAGTTTCTGGAGTTGGGCTTTCAAGGCCCAATAAAAAAACTTCATATTTTTTAAATGTCCAAGAAATTTAGGGTTTATATCAGACATATAAAAGGATATTAGGGCTTCTTCACTCCATTTCTCGTCGCCGTAAGCTTCAGCCGCAGGACTCATCCCAGCTTCAGGTTATCCTCTCTTCTTCTTTCACGTTCTCCCAATTGATTCCTCCTTTTCGTCATTTACGATTCGTATTCAGAAAAGAATATACACTTCGTCTTGTCTTCTAATTTTATGGAACATGTAAACAAAGCAGGAGGAGGAAGAGAATGTCTCACAGGAAGTTTGAGCACCCAAGGCACGGGTCACTTGGTTTCCTTCCCAGGAAGAGAGCTAACCGTCACAGAGGAAAAGGTATTTCTTTTTATCCAAATTCTTACTTTGTTTTCTTTCAGACAAAACATATCATATGTTTTATAGAGATACAATATGAGTTTTCTTTAAATTTAGTTTCTTAGATTTGCGACGGTGTAACAAAAATGTATACTTTGTGTATTTTAATGGAAAACGTGCTCAGTTTTTTGGAGTTGCGTGTGATATCTTCAAATTTAGATTTAGCGTTAATTGAAATGCATACTTGGGTATCTGTAATATTGAACTTAAGATGTCTTTTTGAGTTACGATTGTTTTTTCTTCTAGTTTAGACACAATATCATCGTAATGAAAATTGAAAATTTAATCTGGCTTCTTAGTGTTACTATTGATTTCTTCAATTATTTTTTCACATTTGTGTATAGGAATGATTAATTGAAATCCTTTCAGTGGAAGATTTGCTCTGTTTTCTAGAGTTACTATGGAGTTTTCTCTTGTTTTTACTTAATATATAAAAACCAATGTTGTATTTGAATAACAGTGAAGGCCTTCCCTAAGGATGATCAAACCAAGCCTTGCAAGTTCACAGCCTTCATGGGATACAAGGCTGGTATGACCCACATTGTTAGAGATGTCGAGAAGCCCGGTTCCAGTAAGTGTTTTTACTTTTTAATTCATATCCATTTTCAAGATTGATAAAATCTAATAATCTTTGCCTTTGTGTAGAGCTTCACAAGAAGGAGACATGTGAGGCTGTTACCATCATTGAAACACCTGCTATGGTTGTTGTTGGAGTTGTTGCCTACGTCAAGACTCCCCGTGGCCTGAGGTCTTTGAACACTGTCTGGGCACAGCACTTGAGTGAGGAGGTCAGGAGAAGGTTCTACAAGAACTGGGCCAAGTCCAAGAAGAAGGCTTTCACCGGGTACGCCAAGCAATACGAAAGCGAGGAAGGCAAGAAGAGCATCCAGTCTCAGCTTGAGAAGATGAAGAAATACGGAACTGTCATCCGTGTTTTGGCTCACACTCAGATCAGGAAGATGAAGGGGTTGAAGCAGAAGAAAGCTCACATGATGGAAGTCCAGATCAACGGTGGAACCATTGCTCAGAAAGTTGACTTTGCCTACAGCTTCTTTGAGAAACAGATTCCCATCGATGCTGTTTTCCAGAAGGATGAAATGATTGATGTGATTGGTGTGACAAAGGGTAAAGGTTACGAAGGTGTTGTTACTCGTTGGGGTGTGACAAGGCTTCCACGTAAGACCCACAGGGGTCTACGTAAGGTTGCTTGTATCGGTGCGTGGCATCCAGCTAGAGTCTCATACACTGTAGCCAGAGCTGGTCAGAACGGTTACCATCACCGTACTGAACTGAACAAGAAGATTTACAGGTTGGGCAAAGTTGGTCAGGAGACACACACAGCCATGACTGAATACGACAGGTCTGTAGAATTTATCTCTCTCTCTCCTGTTTAGGTTTATGTAACTGATGTTGTTGTTGTTGTTGTGGCTATGATAGGACTGAGAAGGATGTGACTCCAATGGGTGGATTCGCACACTATGGTGTGGTGAAGGATGACTACTTGATGATTAAGGGATGCTGCATGGGTCCAAAGAAGAGGGTTGTGACTCTTAGACAGTCACTGCTCACTCAGACTTCCCGTCTTGCCATGGAGCAGATCAACCTCAAGTTTATCGACACTTCCTCAAAGATGGGACATGGCATGTTCCAGACAAGCCAGGAAAAGAACAAGTTTTACGGTCGTGCGCCTGCCAAGGCTTAAACAGTTTTTTTTTTTTCATTTGTGTGTTAGCTCTTCCATCAAAAATCTTGAAGATACTCTTTTGAACGATTCGCTCCATTTTTGTGTTTTAGTTATTTGAGAATTTGAACATTTGCTGCTTTACCTATTTTCTCATTTTGAAATTTTGATAGTGAGTAGGATAAGTTGAGATTTACTTTGCTTCTGCAAATTGAGAATTATATGAAATTAACCCATCTAGATCATATTGCTACTGCTAGTTGAGTATTATTTATATTTTTTTTAAAACTACTTTGATACATAACCTTTTTAATAAAATCTGATTAACTAATTATACATCATAAATTTTAAATAATGTGATGTCATTATATTAGACATATATATTTAATATTAATGTGAGATTCTGTAATTTTATTACATCAAAATAACATGTATCTATTTGTAACAAAAATTGTTAAAATATTGAAATCATACATTGTAAAAGTTTATTTTTTTGCTTAGAGTGAGTTAGGGGGTTTTGACGGGACTTTCTTTTGTGGAGAATGGGGATCATACAAGATGTTGAAAACTCGATACGAGAGTTATACCGTATGGTAGAGGTTGTGGACATATTATATAATACCGTATGTTGCTTTGTTTATGTAAAGCTTATTGTTCAAATGGGCTTAAATTATCCAACGTATAATGGCTATTGAGTTAAGAGTTAAACACCATCTTTGTTTCTTTAACGGGCTTTTTTCATTTTCGAAAAATAACCGAAAAAAAATAAATTCAGTGTTTTTTTTCTTTTCACTTAAATTAAGTGTTATTGGGCGAACGAACCTGCCGAAGATCTTACGGAACCTTGGATGCGTTTTCTTGTGTTGCGATTCCGATAAATAATGGTATATGGTTTTGAGATTCTTCGAATTCGAGATCTGAAAATCTCATTTTGGTCGAATTTGTCTTGCAGATCCGATTCATATTATTGCAGAACAGACAAGGCAAGACTCGTCTTGCAAAGTACTATGTTCCTCTCGAGGAATCCGAGAAACACAAGGTTGAATACGAGGTAATATATATATTCAATTCTCCCTTTATCCCTTTTTTGCTTCTCATCTGATTCTTAATTTCCTCTCAGGTTCATAGATTGGTGGTCAATCGCGACTCAAAGTTCACCAATTTCGTTGAGGTTCGTTACTTCTTGCTTAACGAGATTAGAGTTAGAATATTCTGTATCCTTTTGGTTTAGCTTTAAGATTCTTGTTAGAGATTCTGGAGAAATGTTTGTTGAAAAAGTCAACTTTTTGTGTATAATTTTGTGTTTGTGCAGTTTAGAACGCATAAGGTAATATACAGGAGATATGCGGGGTTGTTTTTCTCCTTGTGCGTTGACATAACAGACAATGAGTTGGCTTACCTTGAATGCATCCACTTGTTCGTTGAGATTTTGGACCATTTCTTCAGCAATGTCTGTGAGCTTGATTTGGTTTTCAACTTCCACAAGGTACCCCCAACAACACATCTTTCTTTCTTTCGTTTCTCCTTTATGTTACTTCTCAAACTGTTCCAGTCTTCTGCTTCCCTATGATTAGAGAGAATGTTTGTGTCATTGTTTAGCAAATTATTCCGTGGATATCTTACTAGTGGCTGGCTTTCTCGAAAAACTTATTGATGATTGTTTGGCTTTATCATATCAAAGCCTGTGTCTCTTTTTTTTTAATGGATAAAGGTGTTGCTCTGAAATGTACATAATTATTTTACTTACTAATTTACAATGATTAGTGATGATTCTTGTTTGGCATTATCTTATCAATGTAACGCAAAAGACTGATGAGTGATGGATATATTATGTTGCTTCGAAGTTTCTGTATTTGTTCTTTATTTGTTTTTTTTTTATTTTCACTAATTCGCAATTGTTGTTTCATGTAAGGTGTACTTAATACTGGATGAGTTCATTCTTGCTGGAGAGCTTCAAGAAACAAGCAAGCGGGTGCGCCCACCCATTAAACCTTTTTTGCCTTCTTTTCTAAGAGCATTTTTCTCGTTTATTGTTGGTAGTAAACTGAAAAGTTATCCATCAACTCTCTCTCTTTGTTGCAGGCGATCATTGAGAGGATGTCAGAACTGGAGAAGCTTGACTGATGAGATTGGGAGATGATATGATGATAATCAAGAATGAAAATGAGCAGTAGGAGTCTTCCGATTTGCTCCTTTCTGTTATGCTCTGTCTACCTTAAACACACAGACCTTTTCATTTTGATTGATTAAAAAACTCTAATGGTAAACAAAACATGTGTTTGGACAACTCAAAGAAAGAATATGTTGGTCTGAGACATTGTGTTCAGATAAGAATTGTCTTCTCTTCAGATACAATTGTCTTCTTTCACACTGTTTTTTTTTTTTTTTAAAAGAGGCTAACTAAACCAAGTCATGTTTTGTTACAATAATTTTAGGCAAACTCTATTGACTATGGCTTTCAGAAAAAGAAAAAGAAAAAAAAAACTCTATTGATTATGTAGTGATATTTCTTTATGTAGATTCGTACAATTGCTATGCTTGTTTAGGTTCATGAATTTCACTAAGAGCATTGCCTTTATTATGGCTCTGTTCATTTTCAGTCGCTGGCATTGTAATTTTCAGAGATGAGAAGATATCATAATACAAGTAACAAAGTCAGAAAATCCACGTTTTAATATATAGTAAATTTAAGCTCTACAAAATAGAATATTATAACATTTTTAGTTTTTACCATTGTATCTTTTTTTGTTCCCTCTATTTTCACATATTTTTCTTTCTTTTCCTCGGACTTTTGTCAATAGACTCCAATTAGTTTCTAAGATTCTGATTTCGTCAATTGACAACTTGTCAAATGGGAAAGTTGTTAAAAGATGAAGTTTTAGGTAAAAGATACTCTCTCTCTGTTTTTAATTGTAAGTAGTTTTGTGTAAAAGCACAAATATTTAGAAAATTATTTCTTTTTTAAAAAAAAATCATTTAATCAACTAATTCAACGAATTATAAAAAACCTAACATTATTTCATTAGTCACAGAACACCCAATAAATAAAAAAGTGCATTGAAATATGTAAACTACTTATATTGTGAAACAAACATTTTTTGCTAGAATTACTTATAATTAAAAACAAAGGGAGTAAAAGAGCTTGTCCGTGCTCCACGGAGTAAGAAGTCCAAAAAGGTAAGAAGCTTGTTCATCACAGCACGTCTTTCACACTTCGTCTATGGCAGCCCATTCATGAAGATTTGCTTATAACAATGTACACGAGTATGATAAAGCACCTCGTTGAAGAAGCCGAGTCAAACTTGCCTTAATCGGTTAAATCACCTCGCCAAGTTGAACTAACCTTAAGTGGTTAGAGCACCTCACTACCAAAACTGAGTTGAAATCACCTTAAGCTACTCTACTCCAAACATTGCAATGAGTTACACTTAAAAATTGGCCAATCAGAATTCATGCTGAGGTAGTCTCTTAAAAATTAATCGATCTTGGAAAAAATGTTGGTCCGGCAAATTGAAAGGGATTTATTGTTGGAAACGGGTTTAGCACCCTTGTCAAATCCCTTCATGAATTTTAAATTAATACATTAATAAATGAAAGTTGATAAAAAGTAAGAAAACAATAAGAGCATCTCCAACGCAGAATCCTTAAGAGAAATCCTTAACGAAAAAATAATTAAATAATCAGTAGATCCCACTAAAACTTAAGGATTCGATCCTTAAAATCTCTAAATAAAAATCAATCTTTGCACTATTTGCGACACGTGGCAGCACGCAATTGTTTGATATATATATATTTGTTTTTTAATCCAAAAAAGAAATTTAAAAAAAAAAAGTTAATGACTCCATAATGGGTACACCATTGTCGATGCTCTAAGGAAAAGGAGATTCCCCAACGTTAAAGGATCATTGGCAATCATCTCGACAACTTTCTACACAGTCTTTCACAAATGCCAAATGGTATTGAATAAGATCATCCAGAAACTCTCACAATTCAAACTATTCTATTACCACCGACTCATACGCATATTTTGCTGGCGTGTTATCAAAGGGTAGCGTGCATGCGTCCCAAACTATTATTCAGCGGTCGAGCTTTGGAAAACTCTCAAAATCACATGTGTGAAATGGGGTCTGTGGAATTTTTGCTCAGACGATTCCTATAACTTTATTTTCTTTATTTGTTTGATTTTTAAAAACTTTTCGACGATGGAGGGACGTCGTGGAGAGAAAGCATAAAAACTTCTAATATACAAACAAAACAGAGGAAGAAAAAGTTGAAGCGTTCTCTAGTTTTTGACACGTGTTTTATACTATTTAGCTGGAATTGTGCATTAAGACACGCACACCGTAGCGACGGTCCAGAAGAAAAATAGAGTTGAACTTTCCTCAGAAAGTACACAACAAAACAAGAAAACTAGAAATATTCCACGAATCTTCTCTTTTCCTTTAGAGCGACACCAAAGCATCGTTTTACACCTTACTACAGATAATTGTGTCGGTGTATATACAAAGCCGACCCTCAAATTTCGAGATTATAAACAGTTTAGTAAAAATTTCATTAATTTTAAAAGTTTAAATTTTTTAATATAAATTTGAAGGTACATATATAATTTCTTTTTAAAAAATTGAAAATCTAAAGCGAATGTTTCATCAGGCTTGGTCCAGAATCGGTCTGAATCGGTCCTACTTATATATATATATGTGGTAGACAGACCTACGGAAACCTCAAAATTAAAGCAAATATAGAGCAATGACCACCACTAGATTACTCTTGCGTCGTAATCCAAGTCCATCGGATCTCTTTCTTCCATCATCCTCTTCGCGGACGTGTTCTCTGTCACGCACAAGAATCCTCAAATGCTCGTTGGGGTTAGGATCGGATGGTCAGAATCAGAAACCGTCCTTTAAAGATAATAAAGAGAGAAAATCGTCAGTGGAGGTGAAAGCTTATTCAGAGATCGTGATGGAAAGTAAGACAGAAGTAAGAAGAGGTTTGATGGATTCTGTGTTTCTTGTCTCCCAAGTAACTGATGTTTTTATCAAGGAGTTAAGCCTAGCCATCAAAAGACGTGCATGGAAACTGCAGTTCCAGAGGAATTTAGAAAGGGTATATCTCCTTTTTTTTTCTTCCATCTATTTAATTTATATTTATTTATCCTACTTATTTGGTTTTTGCATGGATCATTTATTTGGATATTTCCTCATTTTATAGAGAAACATTTTGTGAAACCATGTTAAATACGCGACTTACAAGTTTAAGTCAATTGAATATAGAGTTTAAGGTTTTGTTTAATTGAATGCAGGTGATACTTGACTGCAGATTCTACACCCTATTTGCCGTTGCTGGAACTTTATTAGGTTCTGTGCTCTGTTTCTTTGAGGTAGTTTTCTTCTTCAGCTTTAATTAAGATCAAAATATAATTTTAAAACAATGTCGTATAATAAAATATTCATGAATCCAATCAAAATTTATCTTCAGTGAAAACTATGTTGTTGAACTATACTGTAGCTATGTATAAAATCCAATATTTATCCGGGGGGAATGTTCAGCTAAAATTAATTACTATAGTAAAAACATGTAAAAATGAAAAGAGAAAAAATCGAAACCAAATTTTTTTCAATTTCTTATGTTTCTCACGTATCTATAACTATTCAAATTCACACAAAGGTGTACATACATATTGTTCCCTACTTGTTTTCTATTTATAAAAATATATGTGGAATTTTGTAACATCACAAAATGAATAGAATTAATTTTGTCGGTTTGACGAAATAAAAATATTAATTTCCGTGCAATTTTATTAGAAGGGGCATTTTTATGATTTCATACTTTTCCATTATCTTCGGTGGAAAATGAATAGATTTTTTTTTGAAAAATTCGTTTTATAAAAAATAGGATAGAAGTTTACGTAACCTATCTTATCATTCGATAACACAAACCAGTTGAAATCTAATGTTACGTGCGATTACAGGGCTGCTCTCGTGTCTTAGAATGCTATTCACATTATCTTAAGGGATTGTCGCATGGAGTAAAGAGTAACACAATTCATATTTTAATCGAAGCCATAGGTATTGCTCTAATCCTGACTCATTAAGTTGTGTGCATGCATGACTTTCTCTAGAGTAAAATTAAGCACGAGCACCTTTGACCATCTTTGTTATCATTTCTAAAACTGCAGATATGTTCTTGTTCGGGACATCCATGCTAGTTCTAGGAAACGCTATTTATAACATGTTTGTGAGTTGCAAAACAAACAAAAGTAATCAATCTATTGGTGAAGTAAAGGCGAGAATAGGGTATGCAGTGGTAATGATACTTCACGTTGGGATGATGGAGAAGTTCAAGACGACGCCATTGGTGACATGTATGGACCTCGCTTGTTTTGCTGCATCACTCTTCATTTTATCGGCGTCTATGTTCCTTTTGTCTAGATTGTCTTCTTCACTACGAACTAGTAAAACCAGCGAAAGAGTTTAACTGATAGATCAAAACAGGCTTGTAGTATTCAGTAGCGGTTTTGAGTTACAAAGGGCCAGAAGCTTTTTGGCAAAAACAGGCTGGCAGGTACCAGAGACATGGATCGAACTCATAACATGATTATCTATTTTTAGTATTAATACCACTAGATTAAAGAAATATTTAGTAATATTTTATATTACTGAGGGTCGGAAGTCCATGCTTCTACAACTTCCTATCAGGGCTGGGCCTGGTCGTATTCAGTGAAAGAAAAACACAGGTTTATCGTATAAAATATGATTATTTTAATATTATAAAATATTAGTTATAGACTTATAATTTATGTTGATATTTCTTTTTCATTACTTTCATTTTTTTTTGGTAAAATCATTACTTTCATTTTCATATGTATAAAACTTTAAGAGGCTTCAGAAAAAAAGATATTCTTCTAATTTTTTATTCTTCTAGATTTAGAACTAACCGTTTATGAAACAAATCATAAAGCTATTTGCCCAACCAAATGAAAGAACGATTCATAGCCTCAAAGATCGGTTAAGTCACATGATACAACAGCCACTTGTTCGAAAGTTTTTTTTTTTGTTGTTGAATAATCAGGGGTGTTCGAACAGCCACATTTCGAAAGTTATTGTTTTGTTGAACTATATCAGATAATTAGACAAGGGATACCGCACCACTGTACTTTATTCCTCATTTTGCTTAACTTTTTGACCATCACGTTAAAGATCAGGCTTAAAATATAAGAACATAGTTCAAGTCTACCTCCATATATATTCTCGGTTTCTCTTGAGAATATAAATGTTTTAGTGGTTATTCCACTAATTTAGGTAGTTTACGAAGTTTTATTAAATTAGTTGTTTTAAATTAGAAATGATACCAATGTACCATGAAAAAAATCTTTGGAATACATTAATAAAAATTTAGAATAGGTTTATAATTTTTATAAACCACTAAAAGATATAAATTTCAGTATATTGAGTATTTGCCAAAAATTCAATATTTTTGTAGGGGTTAACCCACATATTTTGAGAAAAATTAAAAAAATATGAAAATCTTGTTTTAATGCATAGTTTCATCGTTCACTGACATAGGATGATGGTCAAAGAGGTTTAAAACTTTTGTTGTCTCCGTTACTCTTGAGAATTAAGATTTCTTAGTGGTTATTCCACTGAATTAGGTAGTTTATGAAGTTTTATTAAATTAATTGTTTAAAATTAAAAAAAATGATGTCCATGTACCATGAAAAAATGTTTGGAATACATTAATAAAAATTTAGAATGGGTTTATAATTTTTTAATAAACCACTAAAGGATATAAGTTTCAGTATATTAAGTATTTACCAAAAACTCAATATTTTCGTAGGGGTTAACCCAAAAATTTTGAGAAAAATTCAAAAAATATGAAATCTTGTTTAATGCATATTTTCATCATTCAATGACATAGGTGGTTGGCCAAAGAGGTTTAGAACTTTTGTTGTCTCGGTTTCTCTTGAGAATAGAAAAGTTTTAGTGGTTATTCCACTAATTTAGGTAGTTTATCAAGTTTTATTAAACTAGTTGTTTAAAATTAGAAATGATACCAATGTACCATGAAAAAACCTTTGGAATACATTAATAAAAATTTGGAATGGGTTTATAATTTTTTATAAACCACTAAAAGATATAAGTTTCAGTATATTGAGTATTTACCGAAAATTCAATATTTTCGTAGTGGTTAACCCACATATTTTGAGAAAAATACAAAAAATATGAAAATCTTGTTTTAATGCATAGTTTCATCGTTCACTGACATAGGATGATGGTCAAAGAGGTTTAGAACTTTTGTTGTCTCCGTTTCTCTTGAGAATAGAGATTTCTTAGTGGTTATTCCACTAATTTAGGTAGTTTATGAAGTTTTATTAAATTAGTTGTTTAAAATTAAAAATGATACCAATGTACCATGAAAAAAACTTTGGAATACATTAATAAAAATTTAGAATGGGTTTATAATTTTTTATAAACCACTAAAAGATATAAGTTTCTGTATATTGAGTATTTACCGAAAATTTAATATTTTTGTAGGGGTTAACCCAAATATTTAGAGAAAAATTCAAAAAATATGAAAATCTTGTTTTGATGTATAGTTTCATTGTTCACTGACATAGGATGATGGTCAAAGAGGTTTGAAACTTTTGTTGTCTCCGTTTCTCTTGAGAATTGACATTTCTTAGTGGTTATTCCATTAATTTAGGTGGTTTATGAAGTTTTATTAAATTAGTTGTTTAAAATTAGAAATGATACCAATGTACCATGAAAAAATCTTTGGAATTCATTAATAAAAACTTAGAATGGGTTTATAATTTTTTATAAACCACTTAAAGATATAAGTTTCAGTATATTGAGTATTTACCAAAAATTCAATATTTTGTAGAGGTTAACCCACATATTTTGAGAAAAATTCAAAAAATATGCAAATCTTGTTTTAATGCATAGTTTCATCATTCACTGACATATGATGATGGTCAAAGAGGTTTGGAACTTTTGTTGTCTCTGTTTCTCTTGAGAATAGAGATTTCTTAGTGCTTATTCTACTAATTTAGGTAGTTTACGAAGTTTTATTCAATTAGTTGTTTTAAATTAGAAATGATACCAATGTACCATGAAAAAATGTTTTGAATACATTAATAAAAATTTAGAATGAGTTTATATTTTTTTATAAACCACTAAAGGATATAAGTTTCAGTATATTAAGTATTTACCAAAAATTCAATATTTTCGTAGGGGTTAACCTACAAATTTTGAGAAAAATTCAAAAAATATGAAATCTTGTTTTAATGCATATTTGCATCATTCACTGACATAGATGGTTGGCCAAAGAGGTTTAGAACTTTTGTTGTCTCTGTTTCTCTTGAGAATAGAAAAGTTTTAGTGGTTTTTCCACTTATTTAAGTAGTTTATGAAGTTTTATTAAATTAGTTGTTTAAAATTAGAAATGATACCAATGTACCATGAAAAATCTTTGGAATACATTAATAATAATTTAGAATCGGCTTCTAATTTTTTATAAACCACTAAAAGATATAAATTTCTGTATAATGAGTATTTACCGAAAATTCAATATTTTCGGTAAATAATAACCCACATATTTTGAGAAAAATTCAAAAAATATGAAAATCTTGTTTTAATGCATAGTTTCATCGTTCACTGGCATAAGATGATGGTCAAAGAGGTTTGGAACTTTTGTTGTCTCCGTTTCTCTTGAGAATAGAGATTTATTAGTGGTTATTCCACTAATTTAGGTAGTTTATGAAGTTTAATTAAATTAGTTGATTAAAATTAGAAATGATACCAACGTACCATGAAAAAATGTTTGGAATACATTAATAAAAATTGGTTTATAATTTTTTATTAACCACTTAAAGATATAAGTTTCAGTATATTGAGTGTTTACCAAAAACTCAATATTTCGTAGAGGTTAACCCACATATTTTGAGAAATTTTTTAAAAATAAGAATTCTTGTTTTAATGAATATATGCATCGTACACTGACATAGGATGTTGTCCAAAGAGGTTTGGAACTTTTGTTGTCTCCGTTACTCTTGAGAATTAAGATTTCTTAGTGGTTATTCCACTGATTTAGGTAATTGATGAAGTTTTATTAAATTAATTGTTTAAAATTAGAAATGATGTCCATGTACCATGAAAAAATGTTTGGAATACATTAATAAAAATTTAGAATGGGTTTATAATTTTTTATCAACCACTAAAGGATATAAGTTTCAATATATTAAGTATTTACCAAAAACTCAATATTTTCGTAGGGGTTAACCCATAAATTTTGAGAAAAATTCAAAAAATATGAAATCTTGTTTTAATGCATATTTGCATCATTCACTGACATAGGTGGTTAGCCAAAGAGGTTTGGAACTTTTGTTGTCTCGGTTTCTCTTGAGAATAGAAAAGTTTTAGTGGTTATTCCACTAATTTAGGTAGTTTATGAAGTTTTATTAAATTAGTTGTTTAAATTTAGAAATGATACCAATGTACCATGAAAAAATGTTTGGAATACATTAATAAAAATAAAGAATGGGTTTATAATTTTTTATAAACCACTAAAGGATATAAGTTTCAGTATATTAAGTATTTACCAAAAACTCAATATTTTCGTAGGGGTTAACCCACAAATTTTGAAAAAAATTCAAAAATACAAAATCTTGTTTTAATGCATATTTGCATCATTCACTGACATAGGTGGTTGTCCAAAGAGGTTTGAAACTTTTGTTGTCTCTGTTTCTCTTGAGAATAGAAAAGTTTTAGTGGGTTTTCCACTAATTTAGGTAGTTTATAAAGTTTTATTAAATTAGTTGTTTAAAATTAGAAATGATACCAATGTACCATGAAAAAATCTTTGGAATAAATTAATAAAAATTTAGAATGGTTTTATAATTTTTTATAAACCACTAAAAGATATAAGTTTCAGTATATTGAGTATTTACCGAAAATTCAATATTTTCGTAGGGGTTAACCCACATATTTTGAGAAAAATTCAAAAATATGAAAATCTTGTTTTAATGTATAGTTTCATTGTTCACTGACATAGGATGATGGTCAAAGAGGTTTGAAACTTTTGTTGTCTCCGTTTCTCTTGAGAATAAAGATTTCTTAGTAGTTATTCCAAGGATTTAGGTAGTTTATGAAGTTATATAAAATTAGTTGTTTTAAATTAGAAATGATACCAATGTACCATGAAAAAAATCTCTGGAATACATTAATAAAAATTTAGAATGGGTTTATAATTTTTTATAAACCACTAAAAGATATAAGTTTCAATATAATGAGTATTTACCGAAAATTCAATATTTTCGTAGGGGTTAACCCACATATTTTGAGAATTTTTTTTAAAATATGAAATCTTGTTTTAATGCATATTTGAATCGTACACTGACATAGGATGATGACCAAAGAGGTTTGGAACTTTTGTTGTCTCCGTTTCTCTTGAGAATAGAGATTTCTTAGTGATTATTCCAAGGATTTAGGTAGTTTATGAAGTTATATTAAATGAGTTGTTTTAAATTAGAAATGATACCAATGTACCATGAAAAAAAATCTCTGGAATACATTAATAAAAATTTAGAATGGGTTTATAATTTTTTATAAACCACTAAAAGATATAAGTTTCAGTATATTGAGTATTTACCGAAAATTCAATATTTTCGTAGGGGTTAACCCACATATTTTGAGAAAAATTCAAAAATATGAAAATCTTGTTTTAATGTATAGTTTCATTGTTCACTGGCATAGGATGATGGTCAAAGAATTTTGGAACTTTTGTTGTCTCCGTTTCTCTTGGGAATAGAGATTTCTTAGTAGTTATTCCAAGGATTTAGGTAGTTTATGAAGTTATATTAAATTAGTTGTTTTAAATTAGAAATGATACCAATGTACCATGAAAAAATCTTTGGAATACATTAATAAAAATTTAGAATGGGTTTATAATTTTTTATAAACCACTAAAAGATCTAAGTTTCAGTATATTGAGTATTTACCAAAAATTTTATATTTTCGTAGGGGTTAACCCACATATTTAGAGAAAAATTCAAAAAATATAAAAATCTTGTTTTAATGTATAGTTTCATTGTTCACTGACATAGGATGATGGTCAAAGAGGTTTGGAACTTTTGTTGTCTCCGTTTCTCTTGGTAATTGACATTTCTTATTGGTTATTTCATTAATTTAGGTAGTTTATGAAGTTATATTAAATTAGTTGTTTAAAATTAGAAATGATACCAATGTGCCATGAAAAAATCTTTGGAAAACATTAATAAAAATTTAGAATGGGTTTATAATTTTCTATAAACCATTAAAAGATATAAGTTTCAGTATATTGAGTATTTACCGAAAATTTTATATTTTCGTAGGGGTTAACACACATATTTTGAGAAAAAATCAAAAAAATATGAAAATATTGTTTTAATGTATAGTTTCATTGTTCACTGACATAAGATGATGGTCAAAAAGGTTTGGAACTTTTTTTGTCTCCGTTTCTCTTGAGAATTGACATTTTTAGTGGTTATTCCATTAATTTAGGTAGTTTATGAAGTTTTATTAAATTAGTTGATTAAAATTAGAAATGATACCAATGTACCATGAAAAAATGTTTGGAATACATTAATAAATTTTTTGAATGGGTTTTTAATTTTTTATAAACCACAACAAGATATAAGTTTCAGTATATTGAGTATTTACTAAAAACTCTATATTTTTGAGGGGTTAACCCACATATTTTGAGAAAAAGTATTAAAATATAAAATCTTGTTTTAATGCATATTTTCATCGTACACTGACATAGGATGATGGCCAAAGAGGTTTGGAACTTTTGTTATCTCCGTTACTCTTGAGAATTAAAATTTCTTAGTGGTTATTCCACTAATTTAGGTAGGTTATGAAGTTTTATTAAATTAGCTGTTTTAAATTAGAAATGATACCAATGTACCATGAAAAAATGTTTAGAATACATTAATAAAAATTTAGAATGGGTTTATAATTTTTTATAAACCACTAAAAGATATAAGTTTCTGTATATTGAGTATTTACCGAAAATTTAATATTTTTGTAGGGGTTAACCCAAATATTTAGAGAAAAATTCAAAAAATATGAAAATCTTGTTTTGATGTATAGTTTCATTTTTCACTGACATAGGATGATGGTCAAAGAGGTTTGAAACTTTTGTTGTCTCCGTTTCTCTTGAGAATTGACATTTCTTAGTGGTTATTCCATTAATTTAGGTAGTTTATGAAGTTTTATTAAATTAGTTGTTTAAAATTAGAAATGATACCAATGTACCATGAAAAAATCTTTGGAATTCATTAATAAAAACTTAGAATGGGTTTATAATTTTTTATAAACCACTTAAAGATATAAGTTTCAGTATATTGAGTATTTACCAAAAATTCAATATTTTCGTAGGGTTAACCCACATATTTTGAGAAATTTTTTAAAAATATGAAATCTTGTTTTAATGCATATTTGCATCGTACACTGACATAAGATGATGGCCAAAGAGGTTTGGAACTTTTGTTGTCTCCATTACTCTTGAGAATTAAGATTTCTTAGTGGTTATTGCACTGAATTTGGTAGTTTATGAAGTTTTATTAAATTAATTGTTTAAAATTAAAAAATGATGTCCATGTACCATGAAAAAATGTTTGGAATACATTAAAAAAAATAGAACGGGTTTATAATTTTTTATTAAAGCACTAAAAGATATAAGTTTCAGTATATTGAGTATTTACCAAAAACTCAATATTTTTGTAGGGGTTAACCCACATATTTTGAGATTTTTTTAAAAAATATTAAATCTTGTTTTAATGCATATTTTCATCGTACACTGACATAGGATGATGGCCAAAGAGGTTTGGAACTTTTGTTGTCTCCGTTTCTC
The DNA here is from genome assembly GCA_012274485.2 of Sinapis alba. Classification (NCBI taxonomy): domain Eukaryota; kingdom Viridiplantae; phylum Streptophyta; class Magnoliopsida; order Brassicales; family Brassicaceae; genus Sinapis; species Sinapis alba. The sequence goes on along the minus strand of MU106199.1, from coordinate 21,756 downwards.
TTTAGAATAGAGATTTCTTAGTGATTATTCCACTAATCTAGGTAGTTTATGAAGTTTTTTTAAATTAGTTTTTTAAAATTAGAAATGATACCAATGTACCATGAATAAATATTTGGAATACATTAATAAAAATTTAGAATGGGTTTATAATTTTTTATAAACCACTAAAAGATATAAGTTTCAGTATATTGAGTATTTACCAAAAAATCAATATTTTCGTAGGGGTTAACCCACATATTTTGAGAAATTTCAAAAATATGAAAATCTTGTTTTAATGCATATTTGCATCGTACACTGACATATGATGATGGTCAAAGAGGTTTGGAACTTTTGTTGTCTCCGTTTCTCTTGAGAATAGAGATTTCTTAGTAGTTATTCCACTAATTTAGGTAGTTTATGTAGTTTTATTAAATAGTTGTTTTAAATTAGAAATGATACCAATGTACCATGAAACAATGTATGGAATACATTAATAAAAATTTAGAATGGGTTTATAATTTTTTATTAAACCACTAAAAGATATAAGTTTCAGTATATTGAGTATTTACCAAAAACTTAATATTTTCGTAGGGGTTAACCCACATATTTTGAGAAATTTTTTAAAAACAAGAAATCTTGTTTTAATGAATATTTGCATCGTACACTGACATAGGATGATGGCCAAAGAGGTTTGGAACTTTTGTTGTCTCTATTACTCTTGAGAATTAAGATTTCTTAGTGGTTATTCTACTTATTTAGGTAGTCTATGAAGTTTTATTAAATTAATTGTTTTAAATTAGAAATGATACCAATGTACCGTGAAAAAATCTTTGGATTAAATTAATAAAAATTTAGAATGTGTTTATAATTTTTTATAAACTACTAAAAGATATAAGTTTCAGTATATTGAGTATTTACCAAAAATTCAATATTTTCGTAGGGGTTAACCCACATATTTTGAGAAAAAAATCAAATATATGAAAATCTTGTTTAATGCATATTTGCATCATACACTGACATATGATGATGGTCAAAGAGGTTTGAAACTTTTGTTGTCTCCGTTTCTTTTGAGAATAGAGATTTCTTAGTGGTTATTCCACTAAGTTAGGTAGCTTATGAAGTTTTATTAAATTAGTTGTTTAAAATTAGAAATGATACAAATGTACCATGAAAAAATGTTTGGAATACATTAATAAAAAATTTAGAATGGGTTTATATTTTTTTATAAACCACTAAAAGATATAAGTTTCAGTATATTGAGTATTTACCAAAAATTCAATATTTTCGTAGGGTTAACCCACATATTTTGAGAATTTTTTAAAAAATATGAAATCTTGTTTTAATGAATATTTGCTTCGTACACTGACATAGGATGATGGCCAAAGAGGTTTGGAACTTTTGTTGTCTCCGTTTCTCTTGAGAATAGAGATTTCTTAGTGGTTATTCCACTAAGTTAGGTAGCTTATGAAGTTTTATTAAATTAGTTGTTTAAAATTAGAAATGATACAAACGTACCATGAAAAAATGTTTGGAATACATTAATAAAAAATTTAGAATGGGTTTATATTTTTTTATAAACCACTAAAAGATATAAGTTTCAGTATATTGAGTATTTACCAAAAACACAATATTTTTGTAGGGGTTAACACACATATTTTGAGAAAAAAATTTAAAATATGAAATCTTGTTTTAATGTATATTTGCATCGTACACTGACATAAGATGATGCACAAAGAGGTTTGGAACTTTTGTTGTCTCCGTTACTCTTGAAAATTAAGATTTCTTAGTGGTTATTCCACTGATTTAAGTAGTTTATGAAGTTTTATTAATTTAATTGTTTAAAATTAGAAATGATGTCCATGTAACATGAAAAAATATTTGGAATACATTAATAAAAATTTAGAATGGGTTTATAATTTTTTATAAACCACTAAAGGATATAAGTTTCAATATATTAAGTATTTACCAAAAACTTAATATTTTCGTAGGGGTTAACCCACAAATTTTGAGAAAAATTCAAAAATATGAAATCCTGTTTTAATGCTTATTTGCATCATTCACTGACATAGGTGGTTGGACAAAGAGGTTTGGATCTTCTGTTGTCTCCGTTTCTCTTGAGAATAGAAAATTTTTAGTGGTTATTCCACTAATTTAGGTAGATTATGAAGTTTTGTTAAATTAGTTGTTTAAAATTAGAAATAATACCAATGTACCATGAAAAAATATTTTGAATACATTAATAAAAATTTAGAATGGGTTTATACTTTTTTATAAACCACTAGAAAATATAAGTTTCAGTATATTCAGTATTTACCGAAAATTCAATATTTTCGTAGGGGTTAACCCACATATTTTAAGAATTTTTTTAAAAATATGAAATCTTGTTTTAATGAATATTTGCATCGTACACTGACATAGGATGATGGCCAAAGAGGTTTAGAACTTTTGTTGTCTCCGTTACTCTTGAGAATTAAGATTTCTTAGTGGTTATTCCACTGATTTAGGTAGTTTATGAAGTTTTATTAAATTAGAAATGATACCAATGTACCATGAAAAAATGTATTTGATACATTAATAAAAATTTAGAATGGGTTTATTATTTTTTATTAAACCACTAAAAGATATAAGTTTCAGTATATTGAGTATTTACCAAAAACTCAATATTTTCGTAGGGGTTAACCCACATATTTTGAGAATTTTTTTTAAAATATGAAATCTTGTTTTAATGAATATTTGCTTCGTACACTGACATAGGATGATGGCCAAAGAGGTTTAGAACTTTTGTTGTCTCCGTTACTCTTGAGAATTAAGATTTCTTAGTGGTTATTCCACTGATTTAGGTAGTTTATGAAGTTTTATTAAATTAGAAATGATACCAATGTACCATGAAAAAATGTATTTGATACATTAATAAAAATTTAGAATGGGTTTATTATTTTTTATTAAACCACTAAAAGATATAAGTTTCAGTATATTGAGTATTTACCAAAAACTCAATATTTTCGTAGGGGTTAACCCACATATTTTGAGAATTTTT
>MU106199.1:0-18530 GCA_012274485.2 Sinapis alba | reverse complement strand
TTTTTAAAAACAAGAAATCTTGTTTTAATGAATATTTGCATCGTACACTGACATAGGATGATGGCCAAAGAGGTTTGGAACTTTTGTTGTCTCTATTACTCTTGAGAATTAAGATTTCTTAGTGGTTATTCTACTTATTTAGGTAGTCTATGAAGTTTTATTAAATTAATTGTTTTAAATTAGAAATGATACCAATGTACCGTGAAAAAATCTTTGGATTAAATTAATAAAAATTTAGAATGTGTTTATAATTTTTTATAAACCACTAAAAGATATAAGTTTCAGTATATTGAGTATTTACCAAAAATTCAATATTTTCGTAGGGGTTAACCCACATATTTTGAGAAAAATTCAAATATATGAAAATCTTGTTTAATGCATATTTGCATCATACACTGACATAGGATGATGGTCAAAGAGGTTTGAAACTTTTGTTGTCTCCGTTTCTTTTGAGAATAGAGATTTCTTAGTGGTTATTCCACTAAGTTAGGTAGCTTATGAAGTTTTATTAAATTAGTTGTTTAAAATTAGAAATGATACAAACGTACCATGAAAAAATGTTTGGAATACATTAATAAAAAATTTAGAATGGGTTTATATTTTTTTATAAACCACTAAAAGATATAAGTTTCAGTATATTGAGTATTTACCAAAAACTCAATATTTTTGTAGGGGTTAACACACATATTTTGAGAAAAAAATTTAAAATATGAAATCTTGTTTTAATGTATATTTGCATCGTACACTGACATAAAATGATGGACAAAGAGGTTTGGAACTTTTGTTGTCTTCGTTACTCTTGAAAATTAAGATTTCTTAGTGGTTATTCCACTGATTTAAGTAGTTTATGAAGTTTTATTAATTTAATTGTTTAAAATTAGAAATGATGTCCATGTAACATGAAAAAATGTTTGGAATACATTAATAAAAATTTAGAATGGGTTTATAATTTTTTATAAACCACTAAAGGATATAAGTTTCAATATATTAAGTATTTACCAAAAACTTAATATTTTCGTAGGGGTTAACCCACAAATTTTGAGAAAAATTCAAAAATATGAAATCCTGTTTTAATGCTTATTTGCATAATTCACTGACATAGGTGGTTGGACAAAGAGGTTTGGATCTTCTGTTGTCTCCGTTTCTCTTGAGAATAGAAAATTTTTAGTGGTTATTCCACTAATTTAGGTAGATTATGAAGTTTTGTTAAATTAGTTGTTTAAAATTAGAAATGATACCAATGTACCATGAAAAAATCTTTTGAATACATTAATAAAAATGTAGAATGGGTTTATACTTTTTTATAAACCACTAGAAAATATAAGTTTCAGTATATTGAGTATTTACCGAAAATTCAATATTTTCGTAGGGGTTAACCCACATATTTTAAGAAATTTTTTAAAAATATGAAATCTTGTTTTAATGAATATTTGCATCGTACACTGACATAGGATGATGGCCAAAGAGGTTTGGAACTTTTGTTGTCTCCGTTACTCTTGAGAATTAAGATTTCTTAGTGGTTATTCCACTGATTTAGGTAGTTTATGAAGTTTTATTAAATTAGAAATGATACCAATGTACCATGAAAAAATGTATTTGATACATTAATAAAAATATAGAATGGGTTTATTATTTTTTATTAAACCACTAAAAGATATAAGTTTCAGTATATTGAGTATTTACCAAAAACTCAATATTTTCGTAGGGGTTAACCCACATATTTTGAGAATTTTTTTTAAAATATGAAATCTTGTTTTAATGAATATTTGCTTCGTACACTGACATAGGATGATGGCCAAAGAGGTTTAGAACTTTTGTTGTCTCCGTTACTCTTGAGAATTAAGATTTCTTAGTAGTTATTCCACGGATTTAGGTAGTTTATGAAGTTATATTAAATTAGTTGTTTTAAATTATAAATGATACCAATGTACCATGAAAAAATGTTTGGAATACATTAATAAAAATTTAGAATGGGTTTATAATTTTTTATTAAACCACTAAAAGATATAAGTTTCAGTATATTGAGTATTTACCAAAAATTTAATATTTTCGTAGGGGTTAACCCACATATTTTGAGAATTTATGAAAAATATGAAATATTGTTTTAATGCATATTTGCATCATACACTGACATAGGATGATGACCAAATAGGTTTGGAACTTTTGTTGTCTCTGTTACTCTTGAGAATTAAGATTTCTTAGTGGTTTTTCCACTGATTTAGGTAGTTTATGAAGTTTTATTAAATAATTGTTTAAAATTAGAAATGATGTCCATGTACCATGAAAAAATGTTTAGAATACATTAATAAAAATTTAGAATGGTTTTATTTTTTTCTATAAACCATTATAGGATATAAGTTTCAGTATATTAAGTATTTACTAAAAACTATATATTTTCGTAAGGGTTAACCCACAAATTTTGAGAAAAATTCAAAAATATGAAATCTTGTTTTAATGCATATTTTTATTGTACACTTACATAGGATGATGGTCAAAGAGGTTTGGAACTTTTGTTGTCTCCGTTTCTCTTGAGAATAGAGATTTTTTAGTGGTTATACCACTAATTTAGGTAGTTTATGAAGTTTTATTAAATTAGTTGTTTAAAATTAGAAATGATACCAATGTACCATGAAAAAATCTATGGAATACATTAATAAGAAATTAGAATGGATTTATAATTTTTTACTAAACCACTAAAGATATAAGTTTCAGTATATTGAGTATTTACCGAAAACTCAATATTTTCGTAGGGGTTGTTAACCCACAGGTTTTAAGAAAAATTCAAAAATATAAAAATCTTGTTTTAATGCATATTTGCATCGTTCACTGACATAGGATGATGGTCAAAATGGTTTTAAACTTTTGTTGTCTCCGTTACTCTTTAGAATAAAGATTTCATAGTGGTTATTCCACTGATTTAAGTAGTTTATGAAGTTTTATTAAATTAATTGTTTAAAATTAAAAATAATATCCATGTACCATGAAAAAGGTTTGGTATACATTAATAAAAAATTAGAATGGGTTTATATTTTTTTATAAACCACTAAAAAATATAAGTTTCAGTATATTGAGTATTTACCGAAAATTCAATATTTTCATAGGGGTTAACCCACATATTTTGAGATTTTTTTTAAAAATATAAAATCTTGTTTTAATAAATATTTCCATCGTACACTGACATAGGATGATGGCCAAAGAGGTTTGGAACTTTTGTTGTCTCCGTTACTCTTGAGAATTAAGATTTCTTAGTGGGTTTTCCACTGATTTAGGTAGTTTATGAAGTTTTATTAAATTAATTGTTTAAAATTAGAAATGATATCCATGTACCATGAAAAAGGTTTGGAATACATTAATAAAAATTTAAAATGGGTTTATAATTTTTGATAAACCACTAAAGGATATAAGTTTCAGTATATTGAGTATTTACCAAAAATTTAGAATTTTTGTAGGGGTTAACCCACATATTTTGAGAAAAATTCAAAAAATATGAAAAATCTTGTTTTAATACATAGTTGCATCATACACGGACATAGGATATGATGGTCAAAGAGGTTTGAAACTTTTGTTGTCTCTGTTTCTCTTGAGAATAGATATTTCTTAGTTGTTATTCCACTAACTTAGGTAATTTATGAAGTTTTATTAAATTAATTGTTGAAAATTAGAAATTATGCCCATTTACCATGAAAAAGGTTTGGAATACGTTAATAAAAATTTAAAATGGGTTTATAATTTTTAATAAACCACTAAAGGATACAAGTTTCAATATATTGAGTATTTACCAAAAATTCAATACTTTTGTAGGGTTTAACCCACAAATTTTGAGTAAAATTCAAAAAAATATGAAAATCTTGTTTTAATGCATAGTTGCATCGTTCACTAACTTAGGATGATGGTCAAAGAGGTTTGGAACTTTTGTTTTCCTGGTTTCTCTAGAGAATAGAGATTTTTTAGTGGTTATTCCACTGATTTATATAGTTTATGAAGTTTTATTATATTAATTGTTTAAAATTAGAAATGATCCCCATGTACCTTGAATAAAAGTTTGGAATACATTAATACAAATTTAGAATGGGTTAATATTTTTTTCAAACCATTAAAAGATATAAGTTTCACTATATTGAGTATTTACCGAAAACTCTATATTTTTGTAGGGGTTAACCCACAAGTTTTGAGAAAAAAATCAAAAAATATTAAAATCTTTTTTTACTGCATAGTTGCATCTCTCACTGGCATATGGATGATGGTCAAAGAGGTTTGGAACTTTTTTTGTCTCCATTTTTCTAGAGAATAGATATTTTTTACTGGTTATTCCACTGATTTAGGTAGTTTATGAAGTTTTATTAAATTAATTGTTTAAAATTAGAAATGATGTCCGTGTACCATGTGAAAAGGTTTGGAATACATTAATAAAAGTTTAAAATGGGTTTATAATTTTTAATAAACCACTAAAGGATATAAGTATTAATATATTGAGTATTTACTAAAAACTCAATATTTTCATAAGGGTTAACCCACAGATTTTAAGAAAATTTTTAAAAATATTAAAATCTTGTTTTAATGCATATTTGCATCGTTCACTGACATAGGATGATGGTCAAAGAGTTTTTGAACTTTTGTTGTCTCCGTTACTCTTTAGAATAAAGATTTCATAGTGGTTATTCCATTGATTTAAGTAGTTTATGAAGTTTTATTAAATTATTTTTTTAATTAGAAATGATATCCATGTACCATGAAAAAGGTTTGGAATACATTAATAAAAATTTAGAATGGGTTTATAAATTTTTATAAACTACTAAAAGTATAAGTTTCAGTATATTGAGTATTTACCGAAAATTACATATTTTCGTAGGGGTTAACCCACATATTTTGAGAAAAATTCAAAAAATATTAAAATATTGTTTTAATGCATAGTTTCATTGTTCACTGACATAGGATGATGGTCAAAGAGGTTTCGAACTTTTGTTATCTCCGTTTCTCTAAAGAATAGAGATTTCTTAGTGGTTATTCCACTAATTTAGGTAGTTTATGAAGTTTTATTAAATTAATTATTTTAAATTAGAAATGATACCAATGTACCATGAAAAGCGTTTGGAATACATTAATAAAAATTTAGAATGGGCTTATATTTTTTTTATAAACCACTTAAATATATAAGTTTCAGTATATTGAGTATTTACCAAAAACTCAATATTTTCGTAGGGGTTAACCCACATATTTTGAGATTTTTTTTTTAAATATAAAATCTTGTTTTAATGCATATTTGCATCGTACACTGACATAGGATGATGACCAAATAGGTTTGGAACTTTTGTTGTCTCCGTTACTCTTGAGAATTAAGATTTCTTTGTGGTTATTCCACTAATTTAGGTAGTTTATGAAGTTTTATTAAATTAGTTGTTTTAAATTAGAAATGATACCAATGTACCATGAAAAAATGTTTGGAATACATTAATAAAAATTTAGAATGGTTTTATATTTTTTTATAAACCACTATAGGATATAAGTTTCAATATATTAAGTATTTACCAAAAACTCAATATTTTCGTAGGGGTTAACCCACAAATTTTGAGAAAAATTCAAAAATATGAAATCTTGTTTTAATGCATATTTTTATCGTACACTTACATAGGATGATGGTCAAAGAGGTTTGGAACTTTTGTTTTCTCTGTTTCTCTTGAGAATAGAGATTTCTTAGTGGTTATACCACTAATTTAGGTAGTTTGTGAAGTTTTATTAAATTAGTTGTTTAAAATTAGATATGATACCAATGTACCATGAAAAAAACTATGGAATACATTAATAAAAAATTAGAATGGGTTTACAATTTTTTACTAAACCACTAAAAGATATAAGTTTCAGTATGTTCAGTATTTACTGAAAACTCAATATTTTTGTAGGGGTTAACCCACAGGTTTTAAGAAAAATTCAAAAATATGAAAATCTTGTTTTAATGCACATTTGCATCGTTCACTGACATAGGATGATGGTCAAAGAGGTTTTGAACTTTTGTTGTCTCCGTTACTCTTTAGAATAAAGATTTCATAGTGGTTATTCCACTGATTTAAGTAGTTTATGAAGTTTTATTAAATTAATTATTTAAAATTAAAAATGATATCCATGTACCATGAAAAAGGTTTGGAATACATTAATAAAAATTTAAAATGGGTTTATAATTTTTTATAAACCACTAAAAAATAAAAGTTTCAGTATATTGAGTATTTACCGAAAATTCAATATTTTCGTAGGGGTTAACCCACATATTTTGAGAAATTTTTTAAAAATATGAAATCTTGTTTTAATGAATATTTGCATCGTACACTGACATAGAATGATGGCCAAAGAGGTTTGGAACTTTTGTTATCTCCGTTACTCTTGAGAATTAAGATTTCTTAGTGGTTATTCCACTCATTTAGGTAGTTTATGAAGTTTTATTAAATTAGTTGTTTTAAATTAGAAATGATACCAATGTACCATGAAAAAATGTTTGGAATACATTAATAAAAATTTAGAATGTGTTTATAATTTTTTATTAAACCACTAAAAGATATAAGTTTCAGTATATTGAGTATTTACCAAAAACAGAATATTTTCGTAGGGGTTAACCCACATATTTTGAGAATTTTTTTAAAAATATGAAATCTTGTTTTAATGAATATTTGCATCGTACACTGATATAGGATGATGGCCAAAGAGGTTTGGAACTTTTGTTGTCTCCGTTACTCTTGAGAATTATGATTTCTTAGTGGTTTTTCCACTGATTTAGGTAGTTTATGAAGTTTTATTAAATTAATTATTTAAAATTAAAAATGATGTCCATGTACCATGAAAAAATGTTTGGAATACATTAATAAAAGTTTAGAATGGTTTTATATTTTTTTATAAACCACTATAGGATATAAGTTTCAGTATATTAAGTATTTACCAAAAACTCAATATTTCCGTAGGGGTTAACCCACAAATTTTGAGAAAAATTCAAAAATATGAAATCTTTTTTTAATGCATATTTTTATCGTACACTTAATGGGATGATGGTCAAAGAGGTTTGGAACTTTTGTTGTCTCCGTTTCTCTTGAGAATAGGGATTTCTTAGTGGTTATACCACTAATTTAGGTAGTTTATGAAGTTTTATTAAATTAGTTGTTTAAAATTAGAAATGATACCAATGTACCATGAAAAAAATCTTTGGAATACATTAATAAAAAATTAGAATGGGTTTATAATTTTTTACTAAACCACTAAAATATATAAGTTTCAGTATATTGAGTATTTACCGAAAACTCAATATTTTCGTAGGGGTTACCCACGGGTTTTAAGAAAAAATCAAAAATATGAAAATCTTGTTTTAATGCATATTTGCATCGTTCACTGACATAGGATGATGGTCAAAGAGGTTTTGAACTTTTGTTGTCTTCGTTACTCTTTAGAAGAAAGAATTCATAGTGGTTATTCCATTGATTTAAGTAGTTTATGAAGTTTTATTAAATTAATTGTTTAAAATTAAAAATGATATCCATGTACCATGAAAAAGGTTTGGAATACATTAATAAAAATTTAGAATGGGTTTATAACTTTTGATAAACCACTAAAGGATATAAGTTTCAGTATATTGAGTATTTACCAAAAATTCAATATTTTCGTAGGGGTTAACCCACATATTTTGAAAGAAATGCAAAAATTTGACAATCTTGTTTTAATGCATAGTTGCATCGTGCACTGACGTAGGAGGATGGTTAAAGAGGTTTAAATCATTTGTTGTATCTGTTTCTCTAGAGAATAGATTTTGTGTGGTTATTACACAGGTTTATCAATTTTTCTTAAATTAATTGTTTAAAAATTAGAAACGATTCTCATTCATTCATAAAAAGAGTTTAGTATACAATAATACAAATAATGAATGTGGTTATAATTTTTAAAAAACATTAAAGACTATAAGTTTTGGTATAAAGAGCATTTACTGAAAAACTCAATAATTTCGTAGAGGTTAACCCATACATTTTTAAAAAACGCAAAAATTATGAAAATCTTGTTTTGATATATAGTTGTATCTTGCCTGGTATATGATGATGGTTAAAGAGGTTTAGATCATTTGTTATCTCAATTTTTATAGAGAATATATATTTATTAGCGGTTATTTCACGGATTTAAGCAATATATAATTTTTTAAAAGTTTAGAAACAATTTTCATTTATTTGAGCGAAAATTTAGTATACATTAATATAAACAATAAATGTGGTTAAAAAATTTTTAAAGAGAAAAACATTATTAAAGATAATAAACTGTGGTATATAGAAGATTTACAAGGCATGTGGATAATCTCTGAGTCCTCAGACAGTGAGGTCTCTGAAAGTTTGGGAGAAAGAGAGAGAGAGTAGCAGTCAATTAGGGTTCATTCCAATCGATCCTTCGGAAGCTCGTGCAGTCCTGAGAGATGCAACGGTGACTTCTTCTCTACTTGCTAGACTTATCGTAGGTTCCTCTTTTCTATGTGTTTCCTTCTTATTGCTGAGTTTCATACCTTCGATAGACCAGAAATGTCTCAAATCAATCTACCATTTAAAGTTGGTGACACCATCGAAGCAAGATCTTTTGAATTGGGTTTTCGTGGAGCATGGTTTCGCTGCAAGGTAGGTAACTCCTTTCTCAGTCAGTTTCTTTTATGTCAAAGACTCATCATATGTTCTTTTTCTTTTTAATCAGATTACAAAGATATTCAGTAAAGGGAGAGGAGCATTATTCTATGATTTGAAGTATCTTGATTTCACAGACGAAGGTTTGTTTTTTCAATTCAAGTGTTAAAAAAAAAAACATTTTTGAAAAATTATTTTATATGCCTCTGCCTCAGGAATACACACAACAAAAGTATTCCAAAAACGTCAAGGAGAGAAGGAGAGTATCCTAATGGTTCGCCCCATAGGTCCACGTCAGTGTCATGAGAATGAAGTTGGTGGAGAAGAAGTTATTGTTGTTAATGGTCTTTGGAAGGTGGGAGACTTGGTGGATTGGTGGGAAGACGATTGCTATTGGTCTGGGACGGTTTTAGAAGTGAGAGATGATGAAACGGTTAAGGTATGCGGAAGTTTTTTTGCAACTTGTTTTGCCATGTGTTTGAGTGAGTTTTATAGATTTTTTACACCTTTTTTGTAGATTGAATTGTTGCCTAAACCGTATGGGGAAGGAGGTAGCTACGATGCTAAGTTTAAGGATTTGCGTCCTTCATTGGAATGGTCACTTGAAGATGGATGGATTGTGCCTTTCTCTAAGGTATCTCTCATGGAGTGTTGTTAACTATGTTTCCTCATGTTGTTTTAACATTAATCTTTTCTTATAGGATGGGGAAAAGAGGCAGTGTGCTAAGCTAATGAAACTTCAGAATGAAGGTTAGGTCTAAATGTTTGGGATGTTAACTCATTTGGTGGGTTTTTGGATATATGTGTAAAATGAATGTTTTCCTTTGTGTTACATTATCAAGTGAAAGGAGCTGAAGAAACTAGAGAAGAAGAAGAAAAGCTGAGAACTACAAAGAAGTTAGTTGGAGATGAAGATCTTGTGTTGAATATCATGGAATCAGAGTCTATTGAAGCTGCTGTGATGGACTTGGAAGAGCAAGTTGTTCGGATAGAGTGGATAAAAGGAATGTTATCGCTAAATGTTGTTCCTACTTCAGAAAATTCAACCTGGATATGTGAGGATTATCCTCCCTCTTCCTAAAAAAAATGTGACAGGTTACAATCATCTCTCTTTTATCTTTCCTTTGAACCTAACCAAAATGGAAGTATTGAATAGAAAGTGTGAAGGAAAGAACATGAACTGTTGCCTTTTTGTCTTCTCAACTTGTTTTTTCAATTTGTTCAGGCTTTGATATATTTCTCTTCTGTATTTCAACTTTTTTTACAGGTAAGATAGATTTTCTTATCTCTGCCATGATCACCATTTCTGATGGATTCTAAGAAACGTTTTTTGCAGTCCTTAGGTGGAGGAGTAGAGTAGAAGATGTAAATGAAGGTAAGACCTAAGGTGGATCATATTTTACACGTTTTGAGAAGATTGAAAACAGAACATGGCTCTGTTTTTTAGATGTCTCTCTTTTAGGTATTTTGGTTTCCTCTGTTTTCAGTTTGTTGATACTCTGCAGCAATGATCCTCTGTATTTAACCTCGACTCTACTTTTGGTAGTGTGGGAATTGATCAAACGAAAATCTCTTACATGGATCCTTGGCTCCTCTTCACTTACTGTGCTTGAAACCACTGATTTTGGCTTTTAAATGCCTTGTTAAATGTTAGTTTCACGGTCAAATCTCCAAGGCTTCCCTTATTCAAGTACAATAGTGAGACTCTATTTGCTCTTCAAACGTCTAGAATCTATGACTCCAAAAAAGCCAACGTCATATACACCAATGATATGCGAAGTAAAGATATGGGCATATAGAAAGAAGCAACGGTTGGAGAAATGAATCTTTGCGTAATAGAATGAAACTTGGTGAATGGTGAAGAAATCATGTAATCATTGTTTGTGGGACTATTTCTAATTTTCTACTAATAAACACGAATTAGAATCTTACTGTGCTATCCACAAACGTTATCAAATATATTCGGAGTTTGGTTGTATTAAAAACAAATAATTCAGATTGTAAAAGTAATTTATAAACAATTTAATTTTAGGAAAATAATTTTGTATGAGGTGACTTCTCGCGATTTGCGAAATAATATCATTTATATATTATATATAGATATGTGGTAAGTAAGTTTTGTATATATTTAAAATTTATAATAATTTAATAAATTAAATATATTAATGAAAATTTGATAGAGATTTTTTGATTAGTTAATAATGTAAATATTAAATTTTATTACACTATATTAGTTATTTTAGAATATGTATTTTATAATTATAAAAAAAAGAAAACTACTATATATAAATTGTGAATAAAATTGAAAATATTATATTATATTATTTAAATATAAAATAAATTTATTTTAAAAATAGTAAATGGTACATGGAGGGACTTCTCTACCACATATTAGTTGTGTGAATACATGTAAGGGCTTATGTACTATGTAGTGAAGTATATAAGAGTATCATTAACGGGTTCTTATTCTTTTCTTTTTTTGGTCTGATTTAAAAAAAAAAAATCAATAGCGGCCCGTTACGTGTCAGTGGAGCCTGTGAACAGTGCAAGAAATGGTTTTTATTTAAAAGTTTTTAGAACCGTTTCTTGCACTGTTCGCGAATCCACGTGTCAGTGAGACTCGCGAACAGTGCAAAAAACCCACTTAAAAATTTGGGTTAATGGTGCTCTAAGAAGTTACGGGAGTGCATGGAGAGAATTTTATACTACACATACTCTTATATACGTAAATGTATATCCATGTAAGGAAAATTTTGGGTGCATAGACTAGCTATGTATTGTGAGTATTTTTGTGTAGTACCATAGACCTCATGTTTGTTTATGTCAAAATTAAACTTCCACGGTTGGAATTTTATACCTGAATTAATTATTTATGTGTTTAGATTCTTATATCTCATTGAATTCAATGATTCTTATGTTACTCATCTCGCTTTCTTTTCCCTCCCCCCTCTTTTTTAGGTGAGACTAAAAAGTAAATGATTATTAGAACGAATTGGTGCTATTGACGTTTTACTTCCCTTTTCTTTAAAGTTTTTTGGTTTTAACGAGTTTTATTTCGGGGTCAATGTGGATCTTTGAGTTTTCGGAGATGTTATATAGTAATAGTGAAATGGTAATTTGAGAAAAATGAATTAATTGAGATAACAGTTGACATGAGGATAAAAATAGGTGCTAGATTTTGATTGTAACATCATAGTTTGTGATATATGGTAATATATGTTGAAAGGCTTAAAATAATTAATTTTTTATCTATGATATCAAATTGCACTTATGTTTTTTGAAACACATCCAAAAAGAACTAGAGTTAAGCGTGGTAGAGCTTGTGAAGTTCAAAGATAGATGACTTATCAGAAATTGATTTGTGATATATATCAGAAAGTGATTTACAATACGTCCAAAAGCATGGGAAAAATTATTTAGTGACCAAACAAATAAGATTTAAGTTCCCGACTTGGTAAGCAAGTCCAAACATTTTATAAAGAAACTTTGGGTTTTCATTTCTCACACTATGAAACGAATCTTATAAAGAAATCAAAGCAAAACTGCAGTTTTAAAGAGAGAGTTTGGGAATCAAGTAGAAAGAGTTAAATAATAAGAAATATATGGAAATGACTGTGTGAATAAAAATGGTTAGCTAGTTGAAAAATGGTTAATGATAAACATGAGAATGGAATGATAGGTTGTTAGTATAGATTTTATAACTTGATGTTTATTGTTAGAACAAGTTTCATGTGAGCTGTTTTGAACGTCCTCTTTAAATATTTTATTTGTTCATGCTTCTTTTTGATGTAGGTGATGATTAGTTGTGTGGATTGGAACATAAGGATATAAAGACCATTTAGAACATGTCTTTTGAACTTGGGTAATATTTAGAACTTTTGATCAAAATCTTCTTATTGTAACCTAGGGAATTTTCAGTACTTAGTCTCAAATTTTATTAATAATGTTACAATTTTACTATGTATTTTCCGATAAAAAATGGCTCAATCTTCATTTAGAAGTTTTAAAAGTTTGTATAGATTTTTAGGTCAAGGTATTTAGGAAGCCCATTAGTCGTAGTCGGGATATTACAAATGATTTTAGAGCCAAACGCATACGAGTGTGGAGTCCTATGTTGGTTCACACAAAATATGGGTAACGATTTCGAGGCGCTCATTGTGCTCTATAAAAAAGGTAGTTATTATATGAGAGTTTATGGTATATGATAATATATGTTGAAAGACTTCCAAAAATTGATTCGACTATCTATATCATCGAAATGTATTTATCTTTTCGAACATAATTCTAAAGAGAACTCCAAAATTAAGCGTGTGAGAATTAGATTAATTGAAAGATAGGTGACCTACCAAAAAGTAATTCACGACACTGTACAGTGAGGCGAATGAACAGAAAAAATCATGTAATGATTGCAGGATTAGGTAATAAGTCTTTTGGACCTTTGAAAAATAATGCAAACTGTTGTACAAGGTAAAACTTACATACCAAATTAACAGACATAGGAGGCCCATTAACAATAGTTAGTCGGGTTATTACACTAATATTCAAAGCTATCAAGTTCTTCTTGCAATATAAAGTGAACGAAAAATAAAACTAAGGGATAACTTATCATATGCAATGAAGGGATTTGGATTACTACGTCTCATTTGCAACTACTAACTAATTGTGGTCGACAATAGTGATGACCCCATTAAAGAGAAGTGAGTTCGATAAGTTAGTGCCCATACGATGACATTGTTATAAAGGTAATGGATAAAATGAATGAAATATAGAAAGAATTCATAAAGATGAATCTCCACAATAATTAGTGGTTGCTTTATTGAGTCTAACAGAGACATCGGCACATGCCCTTATGCCAAACCACCGTTCCTTTTCTCTCTTTCATTTTGCCCTCGTTTTTCAAACTCCCATCACAAATAAACATTTTATAAATTTCATAAGATTATACTTTTAAGAATAAAACCATTTGTCCAAAAAACAAAAAAGAAAAGAATAAAACCTAATTTTCGCCTCTTTGATATAAGGCGGTAAACTTGGTGAAAGTAGTTTAATTGGTTGGATTTCTTTTGTAAGTAGATTAGACTTACTAAAACAAAAAAAAAAACTCTAAAAAAATGCTAGATTAAAAGCTGCATTAGATTGTAAAAAAAAATTTTAATTGAATAAATTTAACATTATTTCAAAAACAAAAACTTACTAACATTTATTTGAGAAGGGAATAAGCACCGAAAGGAAAGGCAAAGTAGCGAAAAAAAATATTTTGGACTGATCTCTATGTGGGGTGCTTAAAACATAAAACTCTAAATTAAAAAATAAATTTAAAACTCCAAATATAATTAATATTTACATCACTAATAAAAAAATTACTTAGTCTAGTGGTTAAGATGTTTACTGATGTGTTTCAATGCTCTAGTTCGTGTCCAGTAAAAAATAAATTTTAATTATTTAGATTTATGAAAATAATATTGTTTTAATAAACTAACGGTTGACTAATACTTTTGACGGTCAACATATATATAGACACAATTTTGAAAGTTCATATAAGATTTTTGAAATTTTTTAAAGTTCATGATGAAATATGTATTATTGCAAAGTTAGTGACGGAAAAGATACAATACATAAAAACCATGTTGAAATAAGCTTTTTAATTTTTTGCATTTATTCAAAATAACTTTGTTTTAATAAATTAATGGTTGACTAACATATTTGACGGTTAACAAAATATATATAGATACAATTAGAAAGTTTATATAAGATTTTTAATTTTTTTTAAAAAATCATGATAAAATACATACTATTGCAAAATTGTGAATGAAAATATACGATGCTTAAAGTACATGTTGAAATAGTTCATTTCCCCTCTTTGTCATGAGGTTTTTCTCACTTTATTTATGCATATGCATAGCGATGAAGATATATCTAAATTAGAACATTGAATTCGATATGGTATAATCTTGTAAGTTTTGTTTTCTTAGTGATTATCCATTCCTTCTCTCCATTCCACTATGAAATATCATTAAAAGAAATATGGTTTTCTATGATTAAATATAGATATATGGTCACATTCATCTTTTTCGTTACCATCGTTTTCATGATGTTGAGCTGTGTAGACCTCCTTTGCAATGTTTTACGCTCTTTTTGTTGAAAGTTATAACGCTCTTTCCATTGAATGTATACAATATCTTTATCTTGAGAGTGATTTTACACATGAAAACGATCAAAAAGGAAAAACATATTTTTTATAAGAAACAAGCATTATACGGGATTGAAGCGAGCAGTGATATGCAGTGGTAAAATTAACATAAAGTATTAGATTATATGTTGTCAAATTAGATTATACGTTCTTGTCAAATAAACACAATATTAAAGTCGAAATAATGGTATATATGATCAGTGCCAGCCTTACTAATTTGGTGGCCTAAACATTAGCATAACATAGCCCTATATTTTAGCTACCAAACGATTTGAACTATATTTGTTTACTTATAAGTTATAACTGATTATAACATAACATTGTATACTTTAAATATATTTTCTAATGAATCAAAGACGATTTCGTATTTAACCAAAAAATGAAATAATGGTATGGATGATGATTCTAAACAAAACACACACACGCAAAAAGTCGAAATGGTATAATATCAAGGAACAACTCAGCTAAGAATCTGCTCTAAGCACTATGTGCATTTCTCATGGAGCCGACCCGATAGCAGATAGGGTTTCTTAAAAAAACACAATATGTACACCCATTTTGATAAATCAAGGTAAACATGAATGTGTTACAAAAAAAAGTATGTTAATTCCTCCTGGAGCCAACCAGCTATCAGAGTTATAAAAAAAAAAAAAACACAAAATGTACACATTTTGATAAATCAAGGTAAACGTGAATGTATTACAAAAAAAATCCAAATTATAATACATATATATATATATATATATATATATATATTAAAGCGATCGTATGCTTATACAAATTCAAATTAGGATCGTATTCTCTTTTTTTAAAGACCACTAATGTATCAGAGACGGATTGTCTTTAAGAATGCAAGAATGAATGCGAAAGTATATTTTAAAATATAAAAACTGCCAGATTTATCAAAACTTCAAATTTTCTGAAGGAAATTCAATTTTCTTATAGAACCCTAAATAATTTTCGACCAGTCATGACTAGCTATAAGATATTAGTCACAATTCTATAATTCCAATTAAATGTTGCTCTATAAGCGTATCTCCATCCCTCCTTCATTTTTAATTCAAAATTGTGTGGAAAATAAAATCATGAACAAAAACATAAAAATATTACTCTATAAATGGAGTAGTTTTTCATTTTTTTGTTCATGACTCCATTTCCCACACCATTCTAAAGTAAAAAATGGAGTGGGGATAGAAATGCCGTAAAGACTTTTAATAATCGAATTTAATTGTTAAATACGCATGTAAGTAAAGCTAGTAGCGCTGAAATTAATGTTTAAGACAATCGATTTCTAAATGTGAATTGCCATGCATTATTGTCTAAATCTTAAACCAGGAAAAGAAACATTGTCAAAAAGTTGCTTCTCCAATTTGGTTTCTCTTTTTAAAAAGATTCCGAAACCAAATGACAAACCATCTTCCTAACTTAGTAATAGTACTAGACCCCCCTCCCCTCCCCCCACCCCCTTTCCCCCACCACCCACCAATGATGTTTCTTTCTATATATAATTTATATTCATATGCTCAACCTTGTATTCATCCAATCATCCTACACATTTTCATAACAACACCAAGAAAGGTGAATACAAGTTATTAAAAGCTATGCCAATCCGATCTAGCCCTTTCTTCAACATGGAGAGTTCAGCTATGCTCTCTATGTTGCGGCACACCAGCAAGTCCATGGATTCAAAACATTCAAAGAAATCATCTGGAAGCATTGGTGGTGGGGTTCTCAAAATGTTCAAGCTCTTGCCAATGCTATCCTCTGGTTGCAAGATGGTGAACTTGCTAAGCAGAGGACATCGAAAGCCTTTACTTAAAGACTATGCAACAACAGGAACAATATTCGGTTTTCGCAAAGGAAGAGTGTTTCTTGCAATACAAGAAGATCCTCACTGCCTGCCAACGTTCATCATCGAGCTCCCCATGCTGACCTCAGCGCTGCAGAAGGAGATGGCCTCAGAGACCGTGAGGATTGCTCTAGAAAGCGAGACAAAGACACCGAGGAAGAAAGTGTTGGAGGAGTTTGTCTGGGGGATTTACTGTAATGGAAAGAAAATAGGGTATTCGATAAGGAGAAAGAACATGAGTGAGGAGGAGATGTATGTGATTGATGCATTAAGAGGTGTTTCCATGGGAGCTGGAGTTTTACCATGTAGAGACCAATACGAGCAAGAGATGGAAGGTGAAATGACTTACATGAGAGCTCGGTTCGATAGAGTTATTGGGTCTAAAGACTCTGAAGCATTGTATATGATTAACCCTGAAGGTAGTGGTCAGGGTACAGAGCTTAGTATTTTCTTTCTCAGATCTCATTAATTGTTGTTACATTTTTTCTTTTTTCACGTCCGTTTTTACTCTGTTTTAAAGTGATAAAAATATTTCGTTAAAAATATATTTCCTCTTAAAAACTAGTTGATGGTTTTATTAAAAAGAAGAGCTATGCCATACTCCCTTAGTTTCATAATGATCCATATTCTATGAAAAATAACAAATTGTATGTAATAATAACAAAATGTACACTTTAAAAATTTTAATTGTGTTTACTGAATTTTGATTGGTTAAAATTTATAAAAAATAATTAAACACAAAAAATATTACATTTATTATAAAATTAGGTGTTTTCTTAATAAGTGTGAAAACTCTAAAATATATATTATTTTGAAACAGAGAGAATATTTTAATATTTAAAAGTTCTGTGGAATGGAAAACACAAAGACAAACTAAACTGAAATAACTTCACATTCCACTTATTTATGTACTTTTCCTACACATATACTGCTGTAAAAGAAAATACTATCTGAACCACAGCCAAAAGAAAAGTACTAATTTCAACTTTTTCGAGGTGAGTAAGAAAACCAAAGTCCTTTTGAGAAAAAACACATTTTCAGATGGAGAAAAGGTATCTAAAACTGAAGTCATAGGGGATAATATGGATACGCGTAGAAGCAGGGGACTGAGACATCCCTTGTTGAAGACAGTTGAGAGCATCTTTTCCTAACTCAGTAGGCAGCTGAAGGCAAATCCAATCAAGCAATGATTCAGTATCCTTTGCAAAGTCATGACTGTACCACTCCATCAGTTTTGGTATCCCCATTTTGGTGGTTGATATCCCTACTGATGCTTCCAAATACTCTCTTTTCGCCGCCTCCAATTCTTCCTCCACTTTACCCGCAGTGTACACCCTTACCTTCATAAGGTTTCAGAGAATAAAACCTCAATATACAAACATAATACTTTTTAGAGAAATTCAGAATAAATTTTTAGTTTATTTTCACAAAATAGCATTCATTCAATAAGAAAAATATCAAAATATTTTATTAAATAGGTATATATACATTTATAACCTTAAAATTAATTAATCTAGACTTAGAATTTAGAATTAGGGGATAGGATTTTGAGTGTGGATTCAAATATTAAAAAAAAAATATATTTTTAAAAAAATAGAATAGGCTGATCATTTTTTAGACATATTTTGAAATAAAAACTAAAAAATGATTATTTAAGAAAATTGTCGTACTTTTTAATTGAACTGCATTTTCTTATTCTATTGATTCTTGTTCATTAAACTCATTCTATGTATAACATTTTTATTTAAACTTTAGATTAAGTACCTTCTGCAATTAACAAATGATACTAAAAGGCATAGCTTCATTTAAGAAAAAACAAGAATTTTACGAATATAAACGCAAATGTAAACAAACAATTGAGACT
>MU106198.1:132374-159832 GCA_012274485.2 Sinapis alba | reverse complement strand
TAACCCTTTCTGCTTTTTAAAAATAATTGCAAATTACGTGTAACGAAAGTCTTTAAACGTCGTTGACGGAACCACATTCGTAAACTAACCAAATGACGGTTATACCCTCACTCCTTACAACTAATTGACGAGGTTATCCCTAAGAAGCTTTCTCTTCCCACTTCTCGAGGAGACATCAATGAAGACAAGTACTTCTTGTCTGGATTAGACCAGATGGTAAAAGATTATGCAGTTATGCACTCCACACATGATCCACTAATAATAACCCAACGAAGCTCTCTATTATGGAGATTGAACATTCCTTGAGACAAATCAAAGAGAGTTCTGGACTGGATAGATTAGATGATAATATATGACAACGGAGACAATGTTCTCAAAAGATGTAGAACCATCAGCAAAAAAAAAAAGAAAAAAAGCGGTCCGGTTTTATCCTAATTTTACACGGTTCTCAATCCGTCTGAAGAAGCTACATAGATAGCTCACAATATTTATGGAGATTACAGCTACAAACGCATAGAAGAAGATGCCTGGAGAGATGGGGTTTAGAGCATTTAGTGTCCATTAGCGCTGTTCTTCTTGAGCTCATCGTTTTCCTGACGAAGTGCATCGATCCTAGACTGGAGAATACTGATCATAGCTTCTGCACTCATCATCTCAAGCTTGAAAGTTTCTCTCTCAACAGACATCTGGTGAATCTCCTTCTGGAGATCATTAAGCTTCTCTTCAGGAGGAGATGGGAGTGGAGTAAGAGGTTGCGGCGGGTTTTCTTTCTTCTCAGAGATACCCATGAGTGAGAACTCAAGCAACGCGGAGATGGCGGTGTTGGTGGCAGCTGCAGCAGTCGATGAGACTAAGGTTGGTGTGTTGTCGACGGTTGTTGTTGTGGACGAGCAGTGGTCCTGCGCAGTCCTGGTTAAGCTGTTGTTGTTGGGCTCGTTTTGGCGTCTGCGTTTGTATTGGAGAAGAGGTAACGGAGCTTCTTTGTTGAGAATGCACAAAGAAGGAGGACGCTCGTCTTCATCTGTTTGCTCACGTTTGAGTGCTTCCTCATCTTCATCACAATGGTTATTGTTGTTATTCTTATGGTTAAGTTCGATATCCATTGGAGTAGTCTCTCTTGGTGGCTCGTTGATGTTAATGAAGTCCTTGTTTGCTGACTGCAGTTCCTACCACAAGAAATCTATAAGATTGGAGTTGTACAAGAGTTGGTAGCAAACTCAATGGGCTAGTCTAGTTCAAGTAACTCAGCTCACTGAAGCAGAACAAAGAGAAGCTTCAAACATGATATCTTGTGAAGTAAGAGAAGGTGATTCTCAGTTCATCACCGAGCTTTTGCATATAGGTTATGAAGGGAAGTACAAACCTGGTCCATCTGGTTGTTTCCATTGGCTAATGGTAGCGGTTCAGCCCTGACACTAACAACGTCTACTCCTGGAATCAGAGCTACACCATCATCAGCCCACTCCTCTTCCATGAACGGTGCGTATCTGTTCCCACTTGGTGGCCCAATGTTATTCTTGTGGAACACTCTGCACAGCACATATGCATCTTGCTGGACACAAACAAATAACTTAGTTAAGATAGGATTCTTTGGACAGTAACAGATAAACCAAATAAGTAACTCTTCTGGAAGATAAAAAAAAAAACTATACCACCAGGTTTCCATTGTTTTCAGTTTCATAGTCCACAAGGCGATACTCGTGCATGACCCAATTGGTGCGGAGCCCATCTGGAGCACGACCACTGTGGAAAACGAGTGTCTTTTTCATACCGAGAATCTGAACATCACGGCGGATCTCTCTGTCTTTACCAGTTGCTTTCCAGTATCCTTTGTTAGTAGCTCGGTTCATCCTAGCACCGTTTCCATACTTCTTATCTAACGCACTGTAGAAGTACCATTCTTGGTCCCTTGTCCTCAACCTCGAAAACACTGAAAGAGAAAAAATCAAACCAGAGATAATAACACTAAACTTAAGATACTCAGGCACGCAACAACAAAACTTCATTCCCTGAAGCACAAGCAAACAGAAATGAACCACAACCTAGCAAGAACTTCTGAAGGAAACTATAAAAAAAAAAAAAAACTCAACTTTGCCCAATTCAATTTCTCCACAGTGTTACTGCCTAAGGCATAGCAAAAAGGTACTAACAGAGAATCTGAAACGATGAACAGAGCCCATAAAGCTAAACTCTTTCCCCAGAATTTCAAGTAAGAAAACATCACAAGAAACTCACAGAGAAACCCAAATCAAACAGAGAAAGAGAGAGAGAGAACCTGCTAAGTCCCAAGGCTCATGCTTGTAGATATCAACCTCTCCAATCGCATCGAAGCGCACAGGTTTCCCCAGAACCTTTCTCTTCAAGTAATAGCTCACTAGTTCCTCGTCAGTCGGATGAAATCGGAAGCCAGGAGCAAGCGCCGTCGCCGCCACAACAGTACTCGGCGCAGTCGCCGTCGGCGGCGAAGACACAACAGCCACAGATTCGCGACCCATTATGAAGCAAAGAGGGTACTTTGTTTCTTAGGGGTTTCTTCTGAACAGCAAAAGACAAGTTTGGCCGATGGGATTCTGATTTTGTCGGAGAAGAAACCAAAGAGATACCTTCAATTGCAAGAAATTTGTTGGCTGTTTCGGATTGCGATTCCGATTTTCATTTTCATTTTTCCCAATTAATTTTATTATTTTTCGAGTATTGCAGTAATAAAACCCCTATAAGACGTTACTGAATAGGTTTTGTCGTTAAACCAATTTTTTTTTTTTTTGCAAAGGACTGTTAAAATGGTTTAAGCATAATAATCTATAGTGGACAAGAAAAGCATAATATCTTTTGTATATCTTCAATAAAAGCATAAAATGGTTTTTAAATAATATTAATGAAAAATTAATTAAAATATCGCTTTTTATATTTGTTTTGCTAACTAAGTATCCCTTTTATCTCTAGTTAAATATATTTTACATATCTTCAAATAATGTAATTTTAAATATACCAAATTAGGATAAAATGATTTAGGAAATACTAATATTTCTGGAAATATATATGCATTATATACTTTCTTTATATTCTTCTTGAAAAAGTTATTAATTCTTGATACTCATCAGCATGCATCATAATTGCCAACAGACCAGGTGGTTGTGGTCGAGTGGTAAGGAGGCGGACCTGGGACACCAACATGTTTCAGGTTCGACCCACCTGCTGTGCGAAACTAAGTCACAATTATCCTGGTCACCTTACACGGATATGGGCCTATGCTTTAGGGCCCATTTGCATACCCGGAGAGAGGGTCTATCCGTGGGCTGCACCTCCCCTTGGGGATTAGTCCGGGCCCTCCCATAGGTCCGGGATACCCCCAGGTTAAACAAAAAAAAAAAAAAAATCATAATTGCCAACATATACTCCCTCCGTTTCATATTAGTTGTCGTTCTGGGTTTATGCACATAGATTAAGAAAATATTTAATTTTTACATGTTTTTAAAATAAAAAATACTATTACCTATACATCTAACTATATTTCAACCAATGAAAAAATTGAATATATAATATTGCTAATAAATTTTGCATCGAAAACCGAAAAACGACACTTATTTTAAAACAAAAAATTTACCCTACAACGACAAGTAATTTGAAACGAGGGAGTACGTGTTAATAAATATATATACTTCCTCCGTTTCATAAAGAATGTCACTTATACAACTTTCACACATATTAAGAAATTGATTAAAATGTATTTAAGTTTTCATTAATGTTATTTATTTAACCAATAGCATTTTAGATAAATAAATTTATTTATAAGATTAATGCATTTTGTAATTAATGATAAGCTGAAAGTAGATATAAAGTGCATTGGAATTGTAAAACGACATTTTTTATGTAACAAGAAAAAATGGCTAAAATAACACTTAATATGAAACAGAGGGAATATTTAATTAATCTTATTAATTTTACATTTTATTTAACCTTGTGAATTTTATCCAGTTTTTACATTTTATCTAATCTCTTAGTTCAAAAAAGAAGTTTTCTTTTACTAGGATAATGGCGTTTTCTTCTTCTTTTTTTGGGGAGGGAGACAGTATTTAATGGTGTAATAATAAATTCCAGAGATATTCTCAATTCAAAAATTTAAAACAAGTGATCATAACAACGACTAGGTTAATTAATTCAAATGTGTACAACAAGTTATCGAGAAGTTGACCCTGAAAGAAAGAAAAAAAGTTAATGAGAGAATCGAATGGCTGGAAACAAAAAAAGGAGTGACGGTTACGTTTGCTTGCAGAAAGGATACTTTACCAATAAGGCAAGCTAAAGGGGAAGAAGACTTGGTCCACACGAATCATCATCTTCTCCATCTTCTCTTAGTATTCTTTTATTTTTCTATATCTATCAGTAGTGCAAGTCCAATCCAAATTTTTTTTCAGTTAAAAAAAAACAATCCAATTTTTTCAGTTTTCAGTTCCTAGTTTCGTCTTCGTTTAAATATCTTCGAATTATAAATAAACCAAATATATTTATATATAACAAATATTCCCTCCGTTTCATTTTAATTGTCATTATGGGTTTATCTACACATATTAATAAAATATATAATTTTGTATATTTTCAAAATAAAAATACAATTATTTATATATTTAACCATATTTCGACCAATAAAAAAATAAATCGGAGAATCTTCTTAATAAATTTTATATTAAAACTATAAAATGATATTTATTTTGAAACGAAAATTTTCCTAACGATAATTAAATCGAAACGGAGGAAGTACCAGCCAAAGTTTCTGATCAATGTATTTATTTATTTTAGTTTAGATTGGCACAGTTAATGGTGTTATAACAATTTGTCAGCTAACTGACACCCAAAATGACAACGCTAAAAATATAAACGCAACGTTTTCATCCTCGTACTTAAAAGAAAAATGGGTCTTTTTTCTTAGAATATAATTTTTGAAGCCCACTATACATTTATAGCCCACTATGTATTTGGATCGTACAAGGTCGAGTTTGACGTAACAAACAATATAAAAAAGCATAAATGGCATAGTGTACTGCATTTTGAATTGAACCTTCACTTTCCACCTACAATTTTAATGTCAACACTCAGCAGGAACATGTATGCTAACAAAAAAGACTTAGGAGGACCCGTCACGCCCTTTTCATGAACTTTTATTTTCTTTTCCGGACTAAAGTTTTATTTACTTTTGTTTCTTAAAAGGGTCGAACCTTTTTCCCCGAAGAATGCATTTTTTAAAAGTAAACATGCATAGTAATAGATAATTCAGTGTCAAAAAATGTAATACAAGTTGCCAAATAATGTGACATAAACTTTTAACTAATTTTCAATGGACTAGCTGAAAGAAAATTATAACTCTCACAAATTTCAGGATCATTTTTAAGAATTTAAAATTTTCACTAAATTTGAAAAACCGAGTCATTCTTAAAACACTCTTAAAACTATTTTCTTAAAAAAATTAAATATTTATTTATATATTTGTTAAAATCATAAACTTCATTTTGCAAAATTACCCGCAGATCTAAATTAGTTAATTCTATAATTATAAATATCTATTTACCTCTTTAAAAATAAAGGTAAATGTAGCTAAGGTAAACATGAAAAACTATATTATGAATGTGGTAGTTTAGGCAATTTTTCTATATATACATGCATATAGATTTGTTTGTAGATACCATTACATAAAGTCTAGTCTTAATAATATTGTATTTTTTTCTTATTTACTTGGATGTAATTACATAGCATCTTTGTGACTGCCAGAGTAAAACGTTATCTGATCCGGTTCCAGAAAATATGGAAGCAGAAGCAAGGGCTTTCAACAGGTGGAGTTTACTGTCAGGTGTTGAGGAAAAAGTGCTTAGTCAAAAGGCAAAAATTCATTGGCTAAATGTTGGGGATGGGAACAACAAACAATTCCATAGGGCTGCTCGTGTCAGAGAAATCAGGAACTCGATCAGAGAGATCATGAGACCGGATGGTTCTATTGCTGATACTCAAGAAACTATTAAAACTGAAGCTGTGGACTATTTTCAAAAGTTTTTGAGTCAGAATCCAGGGGGTCTCACTATGATGAATACAGAAGCGATACATCAGTTGTTGCAATTTGAATGTGGGGATACACTCAAGCAAGTGTTGATTCATACAGTTTCGGCAGCAGAAATAAAGAATGTGGTATTTGGTATGGCAGCCAATAAATCTCCTGGTCCTGATGGTTACACATGCGAGTTCTTTAAAGCGGCATGGACAGTCATTGGTGGTGATTTTGTAACGGCTATCCAATCTTTCTTTGTCAAGGGGTTCCTGCCTAAGGGAATCAACTCTACTATCCTCGCGCTCATTCCGAAGAAAGACGATGCCATTTATATGAAAGACTACCGTCCCATATCGTGTTGCAATGTCATCTACAAAGTAATTTCGAAGATCCTAGCTAATCGGTTAAAGTTACTGCTACCGACTTTCATTGCTCCAAATCAATCAGCTTTTGTTAAGGACCGCCTGCTTATGGAGAATGTCCTTCTAGCCTCGGAACTGGTTAAAAACTACCATAAGCCATCAGTATCATCTCGATGTGCGGTCAAAATTGATATCTCCAAAGCTTTTGATTCAGTTCAATGGTCTTTCTTGCTATCAGTTTTATCAGCCATGAACATTCCTGATCAGTTTGTGCTTTGGATCAAAAAGTGTATTGAACTAGCCTCCTTCTCTGTTCAGATTAATGGTGAGCTTGCTGGCTACTTTAAAAGTGAAAGAGGTCTTCGTCAAGGCTGCTCTCTCTCGCCTTATCTTTTTGTCATTTGTATGCAAGTTCTGTCAAAACTTTTGGACAAAGCAACAATGGAAAAGCGAATAGGATATCATCCTTCTTGTGAAGCAGTCAACCTCACACATCTATGTTTTGCCGACGATGTTCTGGTATTCTCGGATGGAAAGAAGCAGTCTATACAAGGCATTTTAAATGTTTTTTAAGGATTTTGCTTCAATTTCTGGGCTCTCGATTAGTTTGGAGAAATCGACTTTGTTCCTTTCTGGTGTGCAGGATGAAGACGGAGTGGCTATCCTAGATCAATTTCCTTTTGAATCAGGAGAACTCCCTGTTCGATATCTTGGTCTCCCTTTGATGTCAAAAAGAATGTCGGTAACAGATTATTCACCATTACTGGATAGGATCCGGGCGCGAATCAGTTCTTGGACAGCTAGACATCTTTCTTTTGCAGGAAGACTAAAGCTCATTGGCTCAGTAATCCATAGCTTGACGAACTTTTGGATGTCTGCGTTTCGGTTACCTAACAA
Organism: Sinapis alba; assembly: GCA_012274485.2. Taxonomy (NCBI): domain Eukaryota; kingdom Viridiplantae; phylum Streptophyta; class Magnoliopsida; order Brassicales; family Brassicaceae; genus Sinapis; species Sinapis alba. The sequence goes on along the minus strand of MU106198.1, from coordinate 152,539 downwards.
ATGTATTCAAGAGATCGACAAACTTTGTTCAGCTTTTCTCTGGTCTGGTCCTGTGATGTCTTCTCACAAAGCGAAGATTTCTTGGTCAGAGGTTTGTAAACCCAAAGATGAGGGAGGGTTGGGTTTAAAATCTCTGTTAGAAGCTAATAGAGTTTGCTGTTTGAAACTACTTTGGAGGATTGTCTCAGCCCGTTCATCTCTGTGGGTTTGCTGGGTTCACCGATACCTAATAACGCAGGGTTCTCTCTGGAATGTAAAGGAACGGAGCACACTGGGCTCGTGGATGTGGAAAAAGCTTCTAAAATACAGAACTCTTGCTTCTACGCTGTGTTCCCATCTTCACACATCACCTAGCTGATGTAGAAAAACCAAACTGCTCACCAGTAGAGACCCTTCCGAGTAGCTATAGTGACCTGGATCTCCAACGTAACTAATGGGAGTTCAGCTTAATGCTACGGTAGAAAGAGCCGTTCAAACATATAGATGCCGCCGACACAGAGTAGAAAGTCTGATTCAAATTCAACACAAAATTCTTCTTCTGAGAGAGAAGGGCCTTACTCAGGAGGAAGATGTTCGTTTGTGGAAAACTCCTAGTGGGGAGTATAAGCAAGTCTTTAATACGCAGTTGACTTGGCAGCTTACACGTACTCGGTATCCGAAGGTTTCATGGTATAAAGGTTTATGGTTCTCTGCAGCGACTCCAAAATATGCTTTCATAGCTTGGCTCGCAGCTCATAATAGGTTGTCAACAGGAGACAGGGTGCTCATGTGGAACCCTCAAGTAAATGCGGCTTGTTTATTATGCAACAATGCGGCGGAGACGCGAGATCATTTATATTTCCTTTGTTTCTATACTGAAGAGGTGTGGAAGGGTCTGGTGTCCAAGCTTCTTCAAGGATGTTACTCGAATCAGTGGACTCGAATTCTTCAGGTGTTGTCACATGGTATTCGAGATCATACCATCTCCTTTCTGGTGCGTTACGCTTTTCAAGCCGCAGTTTATGCTATATGGCATGAGAGAAATAGCAGGCGATTGGGAGAGCCTCCCATGCCTTGGCCTCGATTGCTTAACTTTCTGGACAAACAGATCCGAAACAAAATTACTGCAATTCAAGGGCCTCGGGGCAAACGATACCACACGATGATGAGAGTGTGGTTTGGTACTCGCTGATTAAGTTACCCTCTTCCATTTCTCTTCTGAATTAGACCAGCTTTGTAATGCTCTCAGTTGTTCTCTAAATTTCTTCAGACTCTAGAGGCATTTATTGTAAACAAGGTTTTTCGGATGAATAAATTTAACATTCATTCAAAAAAAAAAAAAATTACATAGCATCTGCACATCTGGAGTACGAAGACAAAGAAAATCAGTGTGTCTGTATATATATTTCTGAAATGAAGTAAGCAAAAGAAGAAAAGAATCTTGCAAGTCTTGTACAAGCAAGGAATCAGTATATATATATTTTTTTAATATTAAAATGTTTCTTCAATTTCTGCGTAAAAAATTTAAAACTAATAAACGAATTTTGGTATTGAATTTTGATTCAGTAATAGCAATCAACCAATGTAGGAGCAGAAGACAAGACAATAGACTTTTGTTCTTCTCTCTGTTTCTTCTGTTGTGTTTGTTCATGTTCTTGTTCTTGCTTTGAAGCAACACTTAATCCGTTGACCCGGTTCTCATCTTTAGGAGCTGGTAGATTCAGATCTAAATCCAACGACACAACCGCACTCCTCGCTCTCTTAACCGGAGCCTGAACCGGACCGTCTGACATCTGATCAAACGACATAGGCGACAATGTCAAAGCCGTGTTTGCAGTAGCCGGAAGGGCTAATGTGGCGGTTGGGATGGCTGCAGCAGCTACCACCACGCCTCTATGGCGTCTCATGTGACCACCTAAGGCTTGTCCGGATGTGAACTCGGCTCCACATATTCCACATTCATGAACTTTATTGTTGTTACTCGCTTTGCCGTATGCCACAAGCGATCTATGTTTATTATTGTTATTAGGAGTTGTGGTGAGGACGTTGTTGAGATGAAGAGAAACGGCGTCGTTGTAGATAGACTTCTTGAGGTCATGAAGACCCGGAGGGGCTTTAGGCTTCTTGTGGCTGGCTCTATGGCCACCAAGAGCTTGGAAAGACGGAAAAGTCCGGTCACATGTTTTGCATTGGTAAACATAGTAACCAGCTCTGCCTCCACTTGTCGTGGTCCCGTTCGATGAAGATGTCTCTAGAAACCTCCTGCTGCTAGATCTATACGCATTGTTGTTGTTGTTGTTGTTATTACCGGATTCTTGGTAACTTATCATAAATTGTCTTGTTTGTGGTTGTTGATGGTTGTGGTTGTGGTTGTGGTGTGGAAGAGAGTGACCTTGGGCAAGGAGGATCAAACAGTTAGCTATATCTTGATCTTCTTCATCAGCCGCGGCCTTTAGTGTCGCATTGTTGAAAGATGAAGAAGCAGAAGATGAAGATGTTAAATGACCATTGACCAAAATGTTGTTATCATTCTTGATCTCATCATTGAGAGTACTCTTCTCCTTGGAAACAAGACTAGTAGACTCTTCTTGGGCATCAGGTACTTCTTTAGAAGACGTAGGAGGGACAATAGAGAAAGAGATTGGGGACTGAAGACGCTGCCTCTTAGTCCTCTTCCCTTTAATGATCAAGGCTTGCTCCTTAGCGGCTAGTATCTCCTCCTCGGCTGTGTCCATTGGGCTGATATAGAAACAAAGAGAGAAGACGAACTAGAGAGAACTGAATTTGAAGATGGAGATGATCAAGATTGCATATATATAAAAATGTACCTGTGTGTTAAGAGAGAGATATATATGTGTGTGGATTGGAGAGATGGATACATAAATAGAGAGTGATTTAGGGAGAGGAGTCAAATAGAGACACCACATTCTCTAAGTGTGTGGAATATGTTGGACTTGTCTTTTTGCAGCCTCTTAAATTTTAGTACTTCTGTTATTGTCTCTTTACAATTTTTCCCAACTTGGCAAACTCATCACAATACACAGGAGAGCTAGAGATAGAGGAGAGACACCACCAAACATAACCAAAAAAAAAATTGTGTAAATTTAGATAATTACTTGAGTTATGTAATAATATTTCTCTCTTCAACTTCCTCTTTCTTTTACTCTCTATAACAACTTATTATTGGATTAGTTCTGTCGAAAGAATCTGACGTGGCTTTTTGTTTGGAGATAATTAAATGTGGTTAGATGCTAAATACAAATGTTAACGAAACTGTCTAACCTTAAACTCTTAACATTTTCTTTTGTTATTAACTAAACATGCTATTTATATCCTGTAAAAATATTTCATGCAACAGCTATATATATCATGAAAATTAGTTTGAATATTGTTATATGATTGAGAAAACATTTATATTGAAAAAAAAGAAAAGAAATTGTAAGTAGAGGCAACTACTAGATTACTTTTGGTGAACGAATGTGTAAATTAATGATAGTGCAAGCCTGGCTCTCACGGAGTCTACGGCTCTCCCCTTTCGTCTCTCTCTACCATTACTCCACTCCATCTTCTTAATTTGTTTTATTTATTTTAATTGGTATATATATATATATTTCTAATACGTATACCCGTATACGTACGCATCTCTACGCACATGTTGGTTTAGTGCATAAATACACTCTTCTAATTAAGTGAAATACACCAAAGAAAAATAATTAAGTCCAACCAATATGTCGTAAGAGTACGACGACTTATCAGAGAAGACTTCTTGAGAGTTGAGAAAATTATTGTGAATTGTGATAATTTTTTAAAAAAATAAAAATTTGTGTATAATAAACCAAAGATAGTACATGTTGGTGTGTTTGTATTATACGTGAAGTATATGCTCATTTGTTCATGGCTGCATGATGTGAAGAGCACCCACTTCACGTAAAGAATATTACTGAGTAACAAGAAATCAATAAGTGCAGCTCATCGTATCTCCAAGACTTTTCAGATCATCAACCAATAACAATAGTATACATATAAATTAATTATCCGAGAATTCCGATTTGGACTAACATTGCAAATACTAAAGAGTGGGTAACTATCATATATCTCATGACATATGTATAAATTAAGGTGATGATAAAGTTTTCATATGAAATAAATCTGTGAAGTAAGAGCAGCATCATCGCGGTCTCCAACCGCGTCTCTTAGTAGAAGGGACCCCCAAAAACGTAGAAACTAAGGTAAAAACAAGTTTTAAAATTGCTAAAATAGAAATGATTTTGATGGGTATTTTGTACTATTCGCGGGCTCTACTGACACATGACGACCTGCGATTAGTTTAATTTTCTTTTAAAATCATAAAAGAGAAAAAAATAATAATAAGAAACTTCATCCGGGGTTATGCGTTAAAAATATTCTAAGGCGATTATGTACGGGAAATTGCACCCAATAACTAACAAAAAACTTAAATTAATTAAGTAACAAAAACCCCATTCTCTTTCTATCTCTCTTTACTTTCTTTTTAGAACTTTAATTTTGGTTTTCTGTATTTATTTTTATATAAAGTCTACTTTCTGTTGGATGTATAAATGTAGCTAATAATTAGCATAGAGATGATAGTGACTAATTATTGATTTTTTCCCAATGATTAGGGAAGAGTCGACTGGATAACATGGACTGCATGTAACGATAATATAATCCAGTAGACGTAAGTACATACTTTCAGTATTATATACTTAAGTAAGTACTGTTTCGACAAAACAAAACATAAGTAAACGAATTAAGCAAGTAAAATTTAACCAATTTATAAAAGAAAGATTTTAGTTTCGACCAAAAAAAAAGAAAGCTTTTAGTTCTTGCAGTGAGTGGTGTCTTCCTCTTGATCTCGCGTCTCCTTTCATCCTTGCACGTTTTACATTTCTTATAGCAATCCCAACTATAGTTTTTTACATGGGGTTTTAAAATACATATATATTATTATTATTTAATTATGAATATTTAAATTTTATGAGAAACTTCACATAAAATATTTTCGATTAGATACTTTCAGTTTCAGTTGGGTTTTCTATAAAATTTAATTACTTATAATATAGATTAAAGTTCAACTTTCTGACATAACAATTGACACGTGAATTAAACCTTCCAGGAATATATGCATTTATCAAGATTTTTTAAAAATAATATATCATATAAAGAATCCACTCAAACCGGATATGTTTACATATTAATACGAATAATAAGATACCAACAACAACAAATTCCAATGTTGTAAAGTTTTTCATCCCATGCAATTATATATACTTGAATTTTAAAGTATATATATATATATATATATATGAACATAATAAGAGATCATGAGCCCCCTATTTTTAAAAGTTTGTTATCCCAATTATACTTGAATTTCCAAGGAGTTGCACCATTGATAGATTGATAGATGCCATCTCCCCTCACAGACCATCTCACCCAAGCGTTTAAGTCATGGTACTGCCTACTCTCGAACGCGACTATCACTTGAAAATGCTCCAGATGAGGACCTTGCCATATGTTGCACCAAAACAGTGTTGAGCCAAATAAATTATCGCGAAAATCAAAACCGTACACTCCTCCGTATTTCCTCACGTGCCAACCCATATCGTTGTCTTTGGATTTGCAATGGACTTTCATTAGGGATCCATGGCGCACCTGGTTATAGATAAAGAAGGATCCTCCTATCACTTGTTGGGTGTATATGCTTAAGAGAATAAGGATTACTACTGTAAGGCGAGACATTGTTATTTGTTGTTGTTGTTGTTGTTTCTATTAGTAATGGATGTTTTGAAGTATTTATACACGTTTTGATCATTTTTTTAAAGGCTACCCGTAAAAATCTCTCTGTTTTGAGAAAGTTATCTTCTGTTTTAATTGTTTTTCTGTTATTGTACCAAAGAAGAGAAGACAGCTTTTAGCTTTTAAATGCTTATCAATGTATTAATGTATATGAATGTAACGGTCAACATATATTTCTGTTGTTGTGGCACATATGGAGAGAGTTAGCTAAATTTTGTATGACATGGCTCAGTTTTATTGGATTATTTTGCCTATGTGGTGGCATATATAGCTGAGAGGCTTATCACTTATATATAGGAGATGAGTCTAATAAACTTTTTAGAAAACTATATATATATATATGTTTTATCAAATGTCTATATAATTTACTAAGTTTTGGTCGACGAAAAAATTATTTCGAAAAACAATGCTAACCGGCAATGTATGGGTTTACATAAAAAAAAAATAGGCATTTGATTCTAACCTCATTTGCGAGTGAAAAAAACTATATACAGTATTCCTTTTTTGCAACACCATTTAATTTCATTAAAACTAGTCTTTTGGATACAACAAAAGAGAATTATACATTCTTTTTGATCATAATACATAAACATAAATTACAATAGCAATTAACACATACTCTCTCCGTTTTATAAGACACATTTGTCACAAATTAAAAAAGTGATACAATATACTAATATATTCTCATTTAATATATAATAATTTAAATAAAAATCTATGTGTTAATTAAAATGATAATAAAAAAATTACGTATGAAAAATTGTATTACAAATATAAAATGATATTTTTTTGAAACAAGAGAAAAATGATAGAATAACAATTATTATGAAACTATATATTTTTAACGGCAAATTAGTCTCGTCAATATTTGACAGGTGAATCAAACATTCCAAGAGTATATACATTTATAAAATTTTGATTATTACATATTCCTTGTCGAATGAATCATAAGATCACCAATATTTAGAGTAATACACAATTAGTTGAAAAACATATTAATTACAAAACACATATATATATATAGTATATATGAAAAACATAAAAGGAGATCACGATGAGAGCCTTATTTTTAAAGTGAACCATACCAATGATACTTGAATTTCCAAGGCTGTGCACCATTGATAGATTGATAAATACCATCTCCTCTAACAGACCATCTTATCCAATTGTTTCTGTGTTCATAAAGCTTGCCTTCGTACACGACGATAGACGCATTACGATTGAAGTCAGGACCTGACCAGATGTTGCACCAATACAGTGTTTTGTCAAGTATATGATCCTTAAAATCAAAACCGTACACTCCTCCGTATTTCCTCACGTGCCATCCATGATCACTGTCTCCTGATTTGCAATGGACTTTCATTAGGACTCCGTGGCGTACTTGGTTATAGAGAAAGAACGATCCTCCATTTGCTTGTTCTGTGTATATGCTTAGAAGGATCACGAATATTATTGTAAAACGATACATTTATTTTTTGTTTTTTTTTTGTTTTTTGTTTCTTTTAGTAATGGATGTTCTCAAGTATTTATACACGTTTTGATCATTGTTTTAAAAGGCTACGCGTGAATATCTGTTCTACTTTAAATATTTTTGTGTTCACCGTTAATTTGCATTTTACCATTAGAATCAAGGGAGATATTTAGTGGTTTTGTCTTTTCTAACTTTCCATGCATCGTAAAATCAAACAATTGGGCTGTATTTTTTCTCTCCTGCAAATTAAATATGAAATTAAGTTCAAAAAAAAAAATCAAACAATTGGTGATGCTTGAAGTTAGGTGTTGCTGATGAGATAACTATATTCGTTCAATAAAATGTACCAATATGAAATGGTTTAACCAATTTCTTTATGTTCCTTCCTTGTGTGTTATTGTTTATGGATACAACTACAAAATAAATACAACTACAAACTACAAAATAAGTGTGCTACTAGCTCGATCGGTGAAAGTTTTGATACATCTAACTACAAAATAAATAAAAAATACTTATCTTTTTCTCAATGAAATTTTGATTAACTGGGTGAAAACAAAAAATGAAATATACAAGGTAGTATATTAAGCCAGCTGAAAACACAAATTTCCCCGGAGACTAGAGACTAAACAAAGGAAGCTTGACTTAAACCAAAAACACAAAGATTCATCAACTGACTTATCAAACTGAGAGATCTAAACAACCAGGAAACTTTAAACGAACTTAGAAAGTAATGATTAGGGATTGAAATAGAACGTCTCATTTAGCACTTGTCCCCGCATGTTATTAAGCCAGCAAAACCATGAGTGTCATCCAACACAAACTATAACAACCCGAATTATGATATATGGAAATTAAGGTTTAAGAGAATTGATTTGGTTACCTATGTCATTAAAGTGCACTTACCTTTTCGGGAACACATCCGCTTAGAACTCCAGAGTTAAGCGTGCTTGAGCTGGAGTAGTCTAAGGATGGTGACCTATTGGGAAGTGATTTACGATACCGTGTGAGTGAGGCCAAAAGCACGGGGAAAGGTCATGTGGTGATTGCAAGGTTAGTAAACAATGATTTCGAGCCTTGGAAAATTAACAGGATGGGGCCCACGGGCAGGGAGAACGGGCGTGGGTGGCCCATTAGCTGTGGGCGGTCGGGGCTATCACCAATTGAGCTGCAGTTCAATTGGTGACATCTTGTCATGTGAGAATGTTATTAAAGGGTGAGGTCTTGGGTTTGAGGGACGCCAATCGCATCAATAACCTACCGGTAGATGTAGATTTCCCACAGTGATGGGTTAGGGTCGATGCGCTGCAGCGCTGTGAACCTAAGGTCTGGGTGAGCGGGACATGTTGTCACACAAATCACATCCATTACCAGTTGAGCCTACGACAATAAACTCAAAACCAGAGGGAAATCATAGATAATGTAACACATCAAAAGTTTCACTGAAAGAGTCAATATTTCTTTAGGGAGAAGGCGTGATAGTTAATACTCTATCCGTTTCACAAAGTTGCATATTCTAGAGAAAAATTTTGTTTTAAAAAAATCTATTTTTTATATTTTCAATGAATGTTTTATTGACTAATTGTCAATTTCAAAAAAATTAATTGCACTTACTGAATTTTTATTTACTTAAAATTGTGAGAAAAATATAATCACAAAAAAAATTATGCAAATTTAATGGATTTTATTAAACTGTGTGAAAAATCTAAAATATGTAACATTTTAAAACCGATGAAGTAATATAAATTGTCTTTTTAAAGAGGTTGCCCATTGATCCACCTTTGGAACATGATATAACTCTCCTCTGGTTTATACTCTGGAGTGTGTCCTCCTCCCTACAATCAAACCCACAACTCAATTAAGTAACATATATATAAGTGCAAACCACTATCAAAATGTTTGTGTGGAAACAAAGAAAAGACTTACTTTGATAGTAGCAAATGTCATCTTATTTGCATAACTCCTTGTGTATCTGTCAAATCAAAGTAGAACGAAAATAACAAAAAACTAAAAAACAACAACAACAAGAGAACTCATCAATAAAAAAACAAGGTAATATACCCAGCGATTTGATCATCTATTATCCAAGGTCTCCAATCATCAATGAGAGGATAATTAAGAGACTTAATCCAAGCTTGAGTTCCAAGGAAAGGCACAAACAAATCATGATCACCACTGTTCACCCCCCAAAAAAAAAACTCACATAGTATAGAAAAGGTCTTGAATCTTGTACTACTACTTCAAAAGGCAAGAGGCTAAACTCTGACCTGAAGATGAGAGAAGGATAGCCACTAATGCTATTATTCATATGGTAAGGCACACTGCTTTTAATGTCATGAGTGTAAGGTATTCCCCAGTAACAACGTACCCATTTCTCTTTACTCTCCTGTAATCATACATCCTCGTTACCAAAAAAAATCTTGTATCTTTAATTTTTGATATATGCAGTACCTTAGGGATTTGAAGAGCCCTGCGCACATTCTCATCGTTGGCCCAGTAGGTGATTAACAAATACCGATATGTCTGAAAATTTAAACATTGTTCTAAATGCTTTATTTTTCACAGAAGGCAAGATGAATTACTTACATAGCAATGAGGAGATGTATCTTCAGATTCTTCACAATATGGCGTTAAGATAAGTGGGAAGTATATTCTATCAATGCACTATAAAAGATAAGCACAAAAATTTGAATAAGTGATAAATTTTGACTAGGGAGACATAGCAATATCAACTAAACTACTCTCAATGAATGTATGTGTATGTACCTTATGATATTCTTCAACGAGTTTCAAGCATTCCGTGTTACTTGGATCAACAGTTTGATATTCACCTTTGCAGATTCTCTTCATGGACTGCTTAAAAACAGAGTTTTGAACTGCTTTGTTATTTACTTTTAAACAACAACATTACTTTGGGCATACATTTGAAACATTTCAATGAAGCCCTTATTTTATAGGGCCCCACTTTAAAATAAATTATTTGTATATATATATGTATATGTGTAGTTTTGGTAGAATAACCTACATATATTGATTGTGAAATTTGTAAAGTTGATAAATAAAATTTTGTTTATAAAAGTAATGAAAATATTGAATGAATTCTATAGTGTTATGGTTATATATAAATTAATGATATTTATGAAAATTATAATTTTTAAGCAAAAAAATCCATTTATAATAAGAGAAATTTCCTTAGATAGTCTCTTTTAGTTTGTTTTTCATAAAAATAGTTCTTAAAGAAGAAAATGACTAAAATAGTTTTTTTTAGAAACTAATTTTTTTATTTATATGCATTTATATCCCTAGGGTTAACTAATTTAGATTTTAGGGTTTAGAGTTAAGGAGTGGATTTGAGGATAGGGTTTCAAATTTCAAAAAAATAAATATAAAAAAATGAAAATTTCAAAAAATAAAATGCTATTTTTGCCATTTTATTTTTTTAGGGCTATTTTGTGACAAAAACTTAAAAAGGGCTATCTAAGAGAATTACCCTTATAATAATCTATATATATTTTATTTTGAATAGGGTCTTCAAAAGTTTACGGCTGGGTCTGCTCGTACCTCGTAAAGTTCATCGGAGATCAGTGCCATTCCATGAGCAAAAGGGATGCGATGGTTATAATCAACTTCAACTTCTGTTAGCGGGTTTCCAAGCACATAGCCCTTAAGGTTTATCGGAGGCTTGCAGCATAAGTAATTTCCTGCGTTCTTTACTATTATAACGTTGCAAAAATATTGACTCAAAAGTAGTAAATGAAGAAGAAAGAAAATATTCATTACCTTTTGAGATTTCTTGAACGAGTGCAGGAACAACCATACCGGAGTAAGAATCTCCACCGACATAGAAAGGATTGGAGAAAAACTCTGGATGCTTGCCTAGCCACTACACAACACCCCAAGCAAAACATGTGCTCATAAATAAGGGTGTTAAGTAGGGCTGAGCAAAATAGCCGTAAATTTTAATTTGATTCATTATTTCTTTCAATTTGAATCGAAAAATCTAGATATCTGGAACACTACTAAACAAAGCAAATACTAATATATAATATCACTAAGAAACGAAGTAAATCACAAATATTAAAAAAAATTAGGAACAAATATATGATCTGTTATATGCATATATTTTAAAAAATTTACATATAACTTATATAAATATTATATTCTATATAAGTTTTATAATATGTTTATTTATTAAATTTATTATATAAGTTGTTCAAATTTTTAAAAGTATATATTTTTATTTTTGTAATAAAATATTATTAATTTGAATTATTTTTTAATATTTATTTTAATTGAACGGATCAAATCAAATATCTGGTTAAAATTTTAAATTTTCCGGATATACACCACCGATAGACAATGATAATTTTTCTTCAAATTGATGTTGACTTAAAACTTTAAGTTGGTTGGATCAGTTCAGTCTATTTTTTGTTCCGAACAAAATTGAATTTAGTCCATTTAACCCACTTCGCATATGGGTTGACCGGTCCATATTATTTTGGACACACCACCCATAAACATGAACAATCCACCCATTTGACACTCCTACTCATAAATGTATGTATGTGCATAAAGAACAAATGGTTCAAGACCAAGTTATACTTTTTCACCTTGTGAAGAAACTCGTGGATCCGCTTAACTTCTCCTGAATCACTGGGTTTATTAGGAAGCTGAGTTCTTGATGAGTAGGAGAAGCCAGTTCCAACAGGCTGATCCACATATAGTATACTCGAAATCTGAAACATAGCTTAAAAAAGATGAGGCATAAAGAAAGGAGGCTTGTCATCTTCATACGTACAACACTTTGTATGCCACCTTGGTCCATGAATATGTAGTAGAGACCAAGGAAGGAAGAGTTCCATTGTAAACCTCAAGCTTCACAGTCAAAGGCCCTGCTTGATTCAAACAAGTCAGAAAGCAGAAACACACAACATAACAATTAGTTACAGAGAATAAATTACCATTCTCGAAAAGAAGACCAGAGATAGAAGAGCAACCAGGTCCTCCACTTAACCAGAGAAGGAGAGGGTCTTCTTCTGGATTCCTCTCAGACTTGATGAAGTAGTAGAACAGTTTCACTTCCTCTTGCTCACCAACACCAACATACCTTTTCAAATCACATACAATTAACTCTCCAAACTCATAACAAACATGTCTATATAGATAGAGTTTTTTCAGAATGAGAAAAAAGAACCCGGTTTCGAGCTCAAAAGGAAGAGGACCGTCAAAACCAGGAAGATGCTTGATGATAGAGGTAGAATCAGCAGCACTGTGATACAAGATAAGAAGAAGAAGCAAGAACTTGGGAACAGAGGAAACGTAGTCTTTAGCCATTGGTGTTATGATAAGTAAGGACAGTTATTGAATCTTTTAATTGTAGAAAAGCACACAAACACACAAAAGGCGTGACGTAATTCACTTTTCTCCTCCTCACTATCTATCTCTATCGTTGAATAATTTCTTAAAAAACTGATTAGACTCCTCAGTAATGTAATCAGCTTCATAATATTGGATAGAGCTGAATGATTGGCGCGCATGCATCCCTGACACTCAGTTTTATAATTATGTGATTAGCGGAAACAATGGAACATTGAAGATAAGAGACGAGTGACCTTGATAAACACGGTGGCCCAAGAAATATCTCAATCAAGTGTCCCACTAGACCATGTAATGTTTGGTTTCAAGTTAATTTTTGTGGACGGATGCGGGTATAAGATTTTTTTTTCATATTCATGATAAACATAAACATATAAAATCATCACAAAAGACTAAACTGAGTTCAATATTCCTTAAACTAATGAGATATTCCTATATATAGATTTTTATACCATTCAATCATTCGCTGATCGCATTAGTCAAGAAAGAGCCTTCCACAGGGATTCTCCATCAAGCTATACATTACTCAAGAACAATAACAAACAAAAAATGTAAAACAAGATGGACAATTCTCTTAAATAGTTTTTTTAAAGTTTTTGTTACAAAAACAGCTTTAGAAAAATAAAATGACCAAAATAGCAAAAAAAAATTTGAAATTTTCAATTTTTTTATTTTTTTTGAAACCCTATCCCCAAACCCACCCCTTAACTCTAAACCCTAAAGTCTAAATTAGTTAACCCTAGGAGTATAAATGCATATAAATAAAAAATTTAGCTTCTAAAAAAACTATTTTGGTTATTTTCTTCCTAAGAACTATTTTTGTGAAGAACAAACTAAAATAAACTATCTAAGGGAATTTTTCAAACAAGATTAGGTTCTAGTACAAGAAGACACTAATTAAGTATCAGTTTGTGTACATTGCCATCGAGTAGTAAACCCATTCCCACTCTTTCATTGTCGCTTGAATAGTTTTATAGTAGCAAGATCACTCGCTAGCTCTCACTGAAGCAAAAACACCTACAAAGATATATACATTGTGAATTTGTGATGATTATAGCATCAAGAAAACCTCTTTCAGCAAGTATTGAATGCTTAAGATGATTTTCGAACTAGTCAGACTCAGAAGTCCCTTCGCATCTTCTCCTTAAGTGAGACTTCCTTGTATGATTTGATTTTTCCTGCAGCTTGCCTTAAAGGTCTTCCAACATATGTTTCTATCATCTCCTCTGCTTCATCGCCTCTTGGTTTGTTCTTTGATTCTCTTTTAAGCTCTACTGAAACTGAAGATGATACCTCACTAGTCTCCTCAACAATGTCATCGTGCGACGGAGGATGATCTGTGGATACTTTGATGGCTCTCTGAGATTTAGCCTCTGTCGATTGTCTTCTTGAGGAGACTCTTCTGTCAAGTATACCATTTAGATACAGCAGTCTTAACTCTTTTTTATTCTGAAGAAGTGAGGAAATTTATCTATCGCTACAAAACCTGTTTTTCCCGATTATCTCTTTCGTATCATGTAGCTCTATTGCTTCGGGCTTAGACCCAATAGACAGATCATTCGCAGAGCATCTGAAATGGCATCATTTATGAACAAGTTATCAAGCAAGAAGAGTGGAAAAGGAGAGAACATGTGGAGCTTATACAAACCCGGCCTTTGCAGCAAACTCTTGATCATCATGTATACCATTCAAGTTTTCAGTCACGCCCAGATCTTGGATGTTAAACCTCCTAGACTGTCTTCTTAGAGAAACCCTGAGAAAAAATTATAATCGAAATTTTAGCAACCTTCATAAGGGAACGCCACTTATAAACATGGCCTAACGCTTATTGCAGACCTCCTGATATTGGTTGTCTGTGCTGCCTCTCCTGGTCTGCCAACTATATCTAATACTTTGGAATTGGCGGGACTCGACTTTCCAGAAACTCTGCTGTTAAGAAAAGCAACAAATCCATAATAACAGTGGATGAAACAAATAGCAGACTTAGCAAGAGAGAAAATAGACCTTTTATTCTCATTTATTTGCAGTGAGTTACCGTCGGAACTCTCTGAAACTGAAAACAGAACGGTCATAGGGTAAAGGTGTTAAGAGGTCCCTATGCTCCACAATGATAACCAAAAAGCTACTCCCTCCGTTTCAGATTAATTGTCGTTGTAGAGTAAAATTTTCGTTTCAAAATAAGTGTCGTTTTATAGTTTCAATGCAAAATTTATTGACTTTTTATTCTAATCTATTTTTCTATTGGTTGAAATGTGGTTAGGTGTATTGGTAGTTGTATTTTTATTTTGAAATTATGTAAAATTAAATGTTTTTTTAATATGTGTGTGTAAGTCTAAAACGACAACTAAAATGAAACGGAGGGAGTACCATAGTATATTTAACCGTTGCTTTCTCTTACCAGGCTTATGATCCTCTCCCTTTGGATGAAAGTTTTCACAAGCCCCACCAGAAGCGTTTGCACGATCCTGAGAGTCACAAAATGCAGAAAAAAGTTTGAACAATGTACTAGTATGGTGCGGATGTCCTATTTCAAAGGTTTACAAAAGCCAATTTCTCATAAGTACCTTGTCTTCTGATGGGTGGTGATGCGTACATGGAGGCTTTTGTGGCTGGAAAGAAAAGTTTACAGCCTCTCTCAACTATGTAACAGTTTAGATAATAATTATGATCATCGGAAACTCATATTCAAATTAAAACAGACCTCAAGCGGCAGTTTCCTGGCCATGAGTACCCCATTCTTGCAACTAAGTTCGTGCTGAAGTGCCTTCAGCTGAAATACACAGAAAATTCCAGCTAAAGAACTTACAGTTAATGATTAAAGAAGCCTGTGTTTGAGCAACTTGGGTTCCAGACTAAAGACATACTTGGTCTTTGCTTGTTCTGATCTCCTGCCAGGAAACAATAAAATGACAAATAATGTAACCAAAGAACTCCCAAAGTGAATATTATCCAAACGAATCATTCAAAATTAATGAGATGTACCGCCAAGATACGAGTGTTGGTCTGGGAAAGCTGCAAGTTCTGTACTTGAACCATCTGTAAGTTGATCCTATATTTCTGCAGCTCACTTCCAGTTCTCTCAATGATTGCACTGTAGTCACAAAACAACAATACGCATTATAGCAGCAAATCAAATACACAAAACAGTCACAAGTCTCATACTTTCTCTCCTTGAGGGCTTTCATCAGTTTCATGTTTTCCTGCAAAAACAAAAAAAATAAACACAGTCAAATAAAACCCAAAAATCGAGATAGA
This sequence comes from Sinapis alba, assembly GCA_012274485.2. Classification (NCBI taxonomy): domain Eukaryota; kingdom Viridiplantae; phylum Streptophyta; class Magnoliopsida; order Brassicales; family Brassicaceae; genus Sinapis; species Sinapis alba. The sequence goes on along the minus strand of MU106198.1, from coordinate 136,647 downwards.
GAATGACATAAACATTTGCCTTTTGAAGATTTTCAGCGTGTTCTTTGGAAGAGAGTGACATAGATTGTTGCTGCTGATTCGCTCCATGGTTCATTAGCATCATTTTCTGATTCGGCAAGTTTGTGATATCTCCCAGTGTTCTTCTCTCTGCACTGTTCATGGGAGGTTCCAGAATCATCTTCTCTCCTTTTGCTTTGTTAGTAGAAACACCTACAGATTTCAAATGCAAACACATCTCAGCATCATCGAACACTCCAAAACAGAATCAAACCCTAACAATCGATAAAGAACAACGAAATTCCAAGCAATTAGCTGAGATTCAATTTACAATCTAGATCGGAACAAAACCATATGAGATCCGATTGAAAGGATCTCACAGAACGCGAAGAAAGAGAGTAACTAAGCAAGGCGAACATCGAACCTTTAACGGCGTGATCGCCGACTTTAATCACCGTTGTTCGCACCATCGTGAAGGCGGAGTATAAACCCTACCTAATGCCTCTTCGTGTCGCCTCTCTCTCTGGGGATCGGAATTGAATTCCGGAGGGAAAATCAGAATAAGTGACGTTTTTATTACTTTTTAAATATTTATAAGATTGGTTTACATAATGTGACCAATTTGGTTCGGTTTAACCTCAACCGGTTCGCTTGCTTTCTTATTTAATTTCACTGAGTTTAAACGATTCATGTTTTTGGTTCGGTTAATTCTTTAACTGGTTCGCTTGGTTTATAGGAATAGACTATTATATTGGTTTACGCGAATGTCACCAATTTGGTTCGGTTTCGCTTTCTTTATTTAATTTCAATTAAAATTATGCTTAACCGATTCATGGTTTTGGTTCGGTTGAATCTTTTAACTGTTTTAACGGTTAGAAGAACCAACCACAGATTGTTTGTTAGTCGTTTCCTTCTTTCAAGAACCAACCTCTGATACGACTCGAATCTTTCAGAGCGCGCTCATGGATTCTTCGAAGCCTTCGTGGTCCTTGTCGTCGTTGCCACCCGAGTTATTAGAAGAGATACTCTACAGAACTCCAGCTGAATCTCTGGTCCGAGCAAAACCGACGTGCAAGCAATGGAACGCTCTCATCAACAACAAGAAGTTCATCTACGAACACTTACGTCGCTTCCCGGAACAGAGACGCTTCCTAAGAATCGACGAGACGGTGCAAATCATGGAGCCAGTGACAAGAACACGCTCAGAGACACCAATCCCACACGAGCTCCAACCTCGAGAAAATATCAAAGCTATGGTTCACTGCGATGGGCTCATGTTATGTATGTGTAGTGACATGGAATCAAGAATCGTCCAGCTTTCTCTTTGGAATCCTCTCACGAGGCATATCACATTGATCCAGCCCTCGACACGTTTCACGACTTCTGATTACTACGGGATTGGTTATGGTATTAACAAGTATCAAGATGGTTACAAGATCTTGAGGTTTTCTGATCGTCGTTATGAGGATCATTATCATTGTGAAGTTGATTATGAGATTTATTACAACAACACGAGTTCCTGGAGAACTCTTGATGTTGCCAAGGTTGATTGGTCTATAGATACCACGTGCCAAGGTGTGTCTGTCATGGGGAACATGTATTGGCTTGCTGATAAGGTTGTTCAGGTGGATCTCGAAAGCATCATTATAGGTTTCGATTTCACCGTTGAAACATTCATGGACGTATGCTTTTGTCCTCCCATTTACGATAACAACTACTTAAGCTGTTTCGAAGGAGATAGATTGTCTTTGATACAACAAGATGAAGAAGAACCAAGTCTTATTGAGGTTTGGGTTTCAAGCAAGTTGGCTGATGATGGGGATGTCTCGTTTACCAAACACTTCAGTGTGGTCAGCGCTGATCTTCCGTGGTTACTGTTCGATAGAGATATGGCTAGTCATCCGGTTTATTACATTGCCAAGAACAAACGTATCATGTCATGGTGCGAGGGAGTGGTAGTTGAAGGTGATAGATTACCTGTTTGCATCACTCTTTATGAAATTGATGAAGGTGGTGTACGTAATCAACATGTGACAGAACGACACGAGGAGAATGACTATGCTGGGACTTTCCTTTGTGGCTATGTCTACGTTCCAAGTCTGATCCCTCTTCCATGATAAGAGGTGGATATATAACTAAAGAAGGTGGTTGTTTTAAGCTTTAGTAGTTTAGTCTTTGTATGTTGTTGATCTGCTGCAGTACTGTATAGATGTTACTGAAATAAACATTGGTTTTGGTTTTTGTATGACAATCCTGAGAGGGTCCACAGATAGATATAATAGATGCAAATAATCGGAAAGAGCTTCTAGCTCAGTTTGAAAACAAACAAAATGGAATCATTTTGTATTAAAGCTTTGAATAAATTATATTTGTATACATATAGACTAAAGAGTAAAGAAAAATCTACTGATTACCCCTGGATAATATTTTTAAAAGGCAGGGCAATGCATTTGTAACATTTTATTTTTGATAAAAATATCTGTAACATTTTGTTTTTGATAAAAACATTTGTAACATACATTGCAATGGTCAACAACATTAACAGATTAATTATTAGATTGAATTCCGGAGGGAAAATAAGAAAGAAAGACACGGCTCGGTCGGTTAACGGAAACCTTAACCGGTTCAGTTGTTAAATTTTTTATTATTTTTGGTTTGTTTGAATCTTAACCGATTCACTCGTTATAAAGAATCACAAACTGGTCCAAGAATCTCTCTGAGCGCGCTCATGGCTTCTTCAAAGCGTTCTTGGTCGATGTCTACGTTACCACTCGATTTGCTAGAAGAAATACTCTACAGAACTCCCGCGGAATCTCTAATCCGATCAAAACCAATGTGCAAGCAATGGTACGCTCTCATCACCAGCAAGAGATTCATCTACAACCACTTGGACCGCTCCTCGAAAAGATTCATAAGAACAGTTGACACGGTACAAATCTTGGATCCGGTGACAAGAACACACTCAGAGACACCAATCCCAAACGCGTTCAGACCACCATACGAGATTGATACTATAGTTCACTGCGACGGGCTCATGTTATGTATGTGTGGTCATTGGAGTTTGCTGCAGGGAGACAGATACGCACACCTCGCGATTTGGAATCCGGTTCTGAGAAAAGTCAGATGGATAAAGCCTTCGAAACGTTTCACGTCTTCTGATTACAAGATCTTGAGGTTTTCTGATCGCCGCTTTGATGATCAGTATTGTGATTATTATGGTGAAGAACCACAGGTTGAGATTTATGAGTGCAAGAAACTGTAACATCCCGAGTTGTGATATATGGAAAGGCTTAAGAGAATTGATTTGGCTACCTATGTCACCAAAGTGCACTTACCTTTTCGGGAGAACATCTATTTAGAACTCCAGAGTTAAGCGTGTTTGAGCTGCAGTAGTCTAAGGATGGGTGACCTATCGGGAAGTGATTCACGATACCGTGTGAGTGAGGCCAAAACACGGGGAAAGGTCATGTGGTGATTACAGGGTTAGTAAACAATGATTTCGAGCCTCAGAAAATTAACAGACCGACCGTTAGAACGGGTTGGGACCAATGGGCCGAGAGAGCGGGCGTGGGTGGCCCATTAGCTGGGCGGTCGGGGCTTTACAGAAACGTTCGTGGAAGACTCTTGACGCTAAGGTTGATTGGTATCATGTGGATATCGCGTGCAAAGGTGTGGCTGTTATGGGGAACATGTACTGGCTTGCTCAGAAGGAGAATAAATACATCTTAGGTTTCGATTTCTCTGTTGAGAGGTTCAAGGACGTATGCTTTTCTCCTCCCGCCGCTTACGAGAGTTATCTAGCTTGTTTCGATGGAGATAGATTGTCTTTGCTACAGCAAAACGAAGTGTCAGGGGAGATTGTGGTGTGGGTTACAAACAAGTTGACTGATGTGGATGTCTTGTTCACCAAGTATTTTACTGTGTCACGACCTGATGTTCCGGCGTTACAGTTCTGTAGTGAAACTTCTCATCCGGTGTATTTCATTGGCAAGCACAAACGTATCATCGCATGGAGCGAGGGAATTGAAGGAGAACGTGATACGTTTTGTGTTTTCTTCACTCTTTACGAGATTGATGAGAGTGGGCTTATAAAACAGACTGAGATAGTACGAGACTTCGAGCATGGCTGCTGTCGCTTATTCCTTTGTGGCTACGTGTACGTTCCAAGTCTGGTCCCTCTTCCATGTTGAGAGAAAAGAGGGTTTAGTTTTAGTCTTTGTTTTTTTCTTTGTCATATTTCTAGAAGTCGACTCTGATATTGTGCAGATTTTACTGA
>MU106198.1:54206-130474 GCA_012274485.2 Sinapis alba | reverse complement strand
AAATACATCTTAGGTTTCGATTTCTCTGTTGAGAGGTTCAAGGACGTATGCTTTTCTCCTCCCGCCGCTTACGAGAGTTATCTAGCTTGTTTCGATGGAGATAGATTGTCTTTGCTACAGCAAAACGAAGTGTCAGGGGAGATTGTGGTGTGGGTTACAAACAAGTTGACTGATGTGGATGTCTTGTTCACCAAGTATTTTACTGTGTCACGACCTGATGTTCCGGCGTTACAGTTCTGTAGTGAAACTTCTCATCCGGTGTATTTCATTGGCAAGCACAAACGTATCATCGCATGGAGCGAGGGAATTGAAGGAGAACGTGATACGTTTTGTGTTTTCTTCACTCTTTACGAGATTGATGAGAGTGGGCTTATAAAACAGACTGAGATAGTACGAGACTTCGAGCATGGCTGCTGTCGCTTATTCCTTTGTGGCTACGTGTACGTTCCAAGTCTGGTCCCTCTTCCATGTTGAGAGAAAAGAGGGTTTAGTTTTAGTCTTTGTTTTTTTCTTTGTCATATTTCTAGAAGTCGACTCTGATATTGTGCAGATTTTACTGAAATTGACATTGTTTTTGGTATTACAATCTTGACAAGCTTTAGGTTATGGTCCACTCTTGTATTATGTGTGTATTAGTCTTGGTTATCTTTGTTGGTTCAACAAAATGCAATTGATGGAAAGCAAACAAAAATATCATTTCTTAAGTTAATTCATTAACAAATTCTGCTTATAAATGCAGAGTAAATACTCCTTCCGTTTCAAATTATGTGTCGTTTTGGAATAGAATTTTTGTTTCAAAATAAGTGTCGTTTTCGGTTTTCAATGCAAAATTTATTGGTAATATTTTCTTTTCTATTTTTTTATTGGTTGATATATAGTTAGGTGTATTGGTAATAGTGTTTTTATTTTGAAAATATGTAAAATTAAATGTTTTCTTAATTTGTGTGCATAAACTTAGAACGACAACTAATATGAAACGGAGGGAGTATATATCTACAGATTGCACCTTTTTTTTTCCTTTTCCTCAGCATTACAGTTACCCATGTGAATTTTTAAAGGAGACAGAGCATTGGAGATGTAACATACATTGCAAATGAGTAACAAACGAACAATGACCAACAACATTAACATATTATTTACCAAGACTTACAGTGAATGTACAATGTTCAAGAGTGTCTCCAATGTTGTATAGATAGGATCCCATATGCTTGAGTCAGTGATGTCAATCCTTGAGGAAAGGAAGACGAGTAGCAGCATTCCCCATGTTATCATCATCTGCTGCTTTCTTTGCGGATGAAGATGGCAACATATTTTTGGTGGATCGACGAGGAAGTATCTGAAGCCGTGGATTAAGGTGAGTACCGAGATTCTCCACCGAGAGTTGGTAACTCTCTACCAGCTCTAGCTGTCGGGCTATTATGTCTGAACGTCTAGGAAGAAGCTCCACTGGTTCACCTCCCGGGATTACAATGTACTCAATTGCTAGACGGACCTCCTGTGTTTTCAGAAACAGGGATAGTAACCAGTAAGTATATTCGCAAGCGTCCTAAATATATAGACACTGTGAACTGTACCGAGCCTTTTGTAACATGAGATTGTATAAATCCTAGTGAACAAAGAGATGATAGTTTTTACCTCGAGGGCATCAAGTTCTTCTAAACTGGGTTTGCTCTCTGGAGCATCATCTTTGATCTCGATATCATCAACAGAAGATTTCTCTATGGTTATAGGGGCTGAGCCAAACGATTCTCTCCCAAGGATCATTCGGACTGCCTTGACCATCTGAGCCATTGTAGTTGACTGCAAGATAATTAACAGGAAGCAAATGAATCAAACTAATGAAACATAATAATGCCCTGAATCATCATCATCATCATCATCATCATTAGTCATGCAAGAAGAAGGATACCTTAATGACAAATATTGGTAGCTTGTGTAATTTGGCAACACGACGGATTGATGGATTCTGTTTCAGTTCAGAACTTGAGGCTAGAATGACATCTGCTTCTCCAACATCATCTGTCACTTCTATGTCGTCTTCTAGACCCATAACTTCGGCTACTTGAAGTAGATCAGCTTCAAGTACCTAAATCACAACAATAGAAGACATCTTTGGCTGTTAGAGATCAAGTATAAAGCAGAAAGCCCGGGGAAGATAAGCTCAGGTTATTTACATTGTAAGTATAAACATGAACAGGTGAACTTCTTTGGCCCTTGGATATGTTACTGCTGGACTTCTTATATGGAGTGGGAAGAAAGTCTTCTTCATCTTCGTCTTCAGACAGCACTTCACTTGCGAAATCTATGTTGAGCATTGGTGCAGGCTCCTCTTCAAGCTTCTCCAAAGGAATGGGAGTCACTAGCTTACGAGGAACATCGTCTTCGCCACCACGAATTTGACGGATCTCACATGGAGCGGATTTCCCTACAATAACGAAAGTTAGTTCGGTTTGGTTTGGTTTGGTTTCACCATGAAGAAGGAAAACTGTTTTAAGTTAACTTACCAGCTAGTATAGCATCAACGGTGACATCTAGCCTTAGATGAACACGGCACTCGGTTCTCGAAATCATCTCTACAGCACAAGTAAATGTTGGAGGTCCTTTTCTTTCGAGTATTGTCTTCTGCACTTTGCGTTTCCGTGCCTCTTCATCACCAAGAGTCACACTCTGTGTTAAACAAAAACCAAGTTAAGGTCGAGTCTTATAACAAGAAACCAAAAAAGAAGCATAGCTATAATCTTATTTCACAACCTCGATACCACCAATAAGAATCTGCAAAGAGGGATTCTTGATTATATTGTCAATAGTCATCCCATGAGCAGTTGCAACAAGCTGAACTCCTCGCTGAGCAATAGTGCTAGCAGCTAATGCTTCAAGCTCTGTTCCTATCTCATCGATAATAATAGTCTCAGGCATATGATTCTCAACCGCCTCAATCATAACCTGTGTAACGTTTTTGCATGAATACTTTTTACGTTACAAAACATGTTACTACAAGGTTCATAGACTCACATCGTGCTGTAAATTCACATTTGGAACTTGCATCCGCCTAGCACGACCGATTCCAGAGTGAGGAACATCACCATCACCACCAATCTCATTTGAAGTGTCAACAATCACTACACGTTTCCTGTGTTCATCAGCTAACATCCGTGCGATTTCTCTGAACAAAAGTCAACCAACCAAGTCACATAACATTGTAACAACATCACAATCACATTCGATTATTCATTACATTTTAAGTTCATTACCAATGCGGATCTAAATCAATGTACCTGATTAAAGTTGTTTTGCCAACACCAGGAGAACCTATAACCAAGATGGAACCTCCTCCTTCTATCAAGTCTCTTATAATCTCTGCACTTCCAGATACAACTCGTCCCACTCGACACGTTAAACCAATAATTTGGAGTTTCCGGTTACGTATAGCGCTTATACGATGTAAAGATCTGTTAATCCCCGACCGGTTATCATCCGAAAAATCACCAACCTATAATTGAAAGTAATTGAAAAGCTAAAACAATTTTGATAAGTGAGCTTGCATGTGATAAGAGATCAAAGACACACACACCTTTGATACGGCGAGCTTCAGATCTTGCTGTGTCACAGGCGTCTCTGAGATCACCCAATCGCCGGAAGGGAATCTAGCAAGTGGCTTTCTCCCTAAATCCATCACAACTTCGATCAGCTCCCCGATCGCCTCGTGCTTAACGAGCTCCTTCCTCGTCGGCGGAGGAAGAATCTCGAGGAAAGCGTCGAGCTCCACCGTAGGCGACAATGAGATCGATGCGGAGGTATCTGAATCAGATGAAGGCAGTCGACCATTGAAACTGAAACCATCAGAAGGTCTTCGGATCGGGGACGGAGACGCCGGAGCTTTCGATGAGGAGATTCTCTGACGCGCACCACGTGTTCGACGGAACGAGGAGGAGGAGTCGGATGAAAAAGCGGTTGCGGTTGAGGAGATTAACCGTCGCGATGCTTGCCATGAGCTGTTGATGTCGATCAGAACTAGCCGCGAGTTCAACGCCCTCATCTCAATTATTATTTTTATAAAATCAATATACTTTTGATTAAAATAATGAAATTAAAAATGAAAGATTCTGTTTTTCGACTGGTGTATGTTTGTGAGAGCTACGAGCAACGAAGCTAAAAAGGAAAAGCTAAGGCGGAGATGAAATGAAGCAAACGAAACGACGACGTTTAAGTTTACTATTAGATGCGTGAAGACTGAAACTCAGTGGAAGATTCCAAGGGATCAAAGCATCTGTCTACGGAAGCTGAGAGCAAGGCAAAGTAGGGTCCATTTGTGGAGGGAAAGATAACATAACCGTTTACGCAGGTGGTTGAGGTCATGCCACGTGGAGAGTTGGACAATCTTCTTGACACGTGTCTAGCGGTGGAGCTTTGATCTATGATTACCAATCTTTCGGAACTCTTCGACGAAATGTAAACCAAATCAGGTGGAGTAGTAGTGTTGTTTCGCACGGCAGATGAAAAACTTGTCAACTTTTTGATCTGCTAGTGAAGACTTTTCACGAAAATTGAAGACTAGATTATTAAACCGTACGATAACCGAAACTATATTAGTGGAATCAAAGTTATGAGACCGGTTCCTTTTTCTAATATATGGGCTTAAGTTGCGTTCAGTTGTGGTATGGGCTTAGGTTGCTTTCAGTTGTGGTATAGGCTTGAGTCTTCTGATTGTATCCAGCTAGATTCTTTTTCGATTTGCTTAAGAGTACCATCTTTACCGTTTAATAGCCCACTAACAGAGGTTTGGCCCATTTGCGTGTTTTTCTAAAAACTCAATAAATTAATAATGTTAGAATTGTGGTACTTTATTAATTTATAGAATTATTAATTGGGCAATTCTCTTAAATAGCCCCTTTTAAGTTTTTGTCACAAAAATAGCCCTCAAAAAATAAAATGACCAAAATAGACTTTTTCTTTTTGAAAATTTGATTTTTTTTTTTTTTTTTTGAAATTTGAAACCCTAACCCCAAACCCACCCCTTAACTCTAAACCCTAAATTCCAAATTAGTTAACCCTAGGGGTATAAATGCATATAAATGAATTTTTTAGCTTCTAAAAAAAAACATTTTGGTCATTTTCTTCCTTAAAAGCTATTTTTGTGACAAACAAACTAAAAATGGCTATCTAAGGGAATTTCTCTTATTTTATTAATTTATAATTTTTATTTTTTATTTTTTTGTTTAAAGATTCTTTTTAATCTAAAATAAGATTTCTTTTATTGTATATGCATTAATTATTTTTTGAAGTTCAACATTTATATTCGTTTTATTATATTATTTGGTGTATAGAAAATATGTTTCATAAAATTTAAATAGGAATTTAGATATAATTTAACTAAATATCATCAAAATATACTAAGTGTTAATAAAACATAAAAATAATTTCATTGTGAATATAAGAAAATTAATAAAACAATTGGTTTGTACTTCATAAAATGTGTATACATATAAATTATTAATTTATAATTTTAATTAAACTATATATTTATATATAATTTTTTAAAAAAAATATTATCTTATTATTTTATTGATTTGTGTCATATTTTGAACCGAATATAATTTGAGATCAAAAAATTTATTAGTTTATTTTAGTTTGTTTGTCACAAAAATAGTTTTTTTTTAAAAAAATGATTAAAATGTTTTTTTTAAAGCTAAAAAATGCATTTATATGCATTTATACCCTTAGGGTTAACTAATTTGGACTTTTGGGTTTATAGTTAAGGGGTGGGTTTGGGGTTAGAGTTTCAAATTTCAAAAAAAAACAAAAAAAAAACAAAATTTAAAAAAAAAAAAAGAATTCCCCTTCTACTATTGTTATTAATGGGTTATACACTATTTTGCGTAATAGTTCACTCAATTTAAATAAAGTAATAATAAAGATCATAGACAAACTTTCTCTCTACTCTCCTCTCAATCGTCAAGTTTTTTTTTGGGGGTAGATTTGTGCCTCTCTGGTGTTTGTCGTTCCAAGACAACACCAAAAAAAGGCTTATGTTCTTCTTATGTTTCGTTTTGATTTAGTTTGTGTGTGTTTCTATAGAATTTTCTGAGTTTGGATCAACAATTATGGATATGATGTGTCTCTCCATCGTCGATGGCTGGTCAAGGCTGTGGGGGTCATTAGTTAAGGTTCTCTCTTCACTTGTCTCTTTCATATCTCGATCCGCAATTTCTTTATGAGTCTTCCGACGATATCACTTTGACGAAGCTTTTCTTCGTTGATTTGCTCTATCCGGATTGTGTTTTTTTTCTTTTTCTTTTTCATTGTCTTCGTTTTCTTTTATTTCCGTTTACGGAGAAGATTGTTTGGTGGATGATCAGTTTCTTGGTGTTGTTATGCTTCTTCCAATGTTTAGGTTCTCGGTTATCAGTGTGAATAGTGTTTGGTATCAGTTTTAGATATAACAATTTAAGACATGTTCAAATATATAGGTCATGTCTAATTGGATTCAAAACCCTGATTTCTTGATCCATTTCAAATCGGTTTTTGGTACAGATATTATTAACTAATAAGGTTAATAACTTAAAATTAATAAATACGAGAAATTAGATTCTAATTTTATTCAAACCTGATAATATATATTAAAATGTTATCCACTTATGTATATTCTAAAATCTGATTACATCTATAATCGAAATTATTTTCAGTAAAACACTAAATATACAATAACTTGCACAAATATAATATTTCATTTAAAACATTTAAATATAAATATACAATAAAAATATGAATTTTATCAAATAAATTTGGTTTATTTCAAAAATAAATCTGCGCTTTAAAAACGAATCAATAGTGTTTTTTTTTGTAAATTTCATGTATACTTTATACTTTAAAATTATTGAAAATTGATAAATAAACAAAATCATATAAAATCATGTAAAATTATCTAAAATTATGGAGAAGTTGACACATAAGTTAAATCACTTTTTAAATAATAGTATAGATACACGTTGTTATTATAGTGGTGGTGTACATGTAATAGTCGTCCAATAAAGAAAAAAAGTTGGTCTAATTTCTTTTGTTTGTGTATTTTCCCACAATAAAATTTGGAACTGAGAGAAGAATGCGTTTAGATTTGATCCTCCATAGCTCGAGATTTTGATTAACTTCTTCGCGATCGGAGACGCACTGATCAGATTCGTACTCCAGGTTTGATTGCTATTCTCGATCTCTATTTACGCCAATGGTATCGCCTTCGAGTTGGAATTTTCCATGTAATCACACTATATTGTTAGATCTCTCGTTGAAGGAGTGATGATGTCTTCTCCTCACTTGAATCCTGTATCATCCGTTCGCTCCATTAGCTTCTTTTTGAAACTAAGCTACGTTGCATCGTGATTCATCGTGGAAATTCTGTTAACAGCGTTGTCTCTAGCTCATGTATGTGTTGGTTTTTGAACTTTTGCTTTCAGCTACAGAGTGTTTGATTGGAATGTGCTGAGCAAGTCAAACAAGCCAAACGAAGAATTATCCGCCACCATGGGGATTTTCGACGGTTTGCCTGTTCCCTCTGATAAAACTGTAAGTCCACTTTCTTCACTCCTAGCTAAGAGTGTGTTATCACTGCTCTCGATCTTTGTTTTTGGAGTACATGTGTGTGTGTGTGTGTGTTTGTCTAAGTGATGATGGTTATTGCAGTACCTTAGGGATGAGCTGGCACGAATAGATGAGAGCTGGGTTGCTGCACGTTTTGACTCTTTGCCACATGTGGTCCATATCCTTACGTCAAAAGACCGTGAAACAGACGTTCTTTTACTAAAAGAACAAAGTGATGTTGTCGAGGAGGTTGTGGATGAAGTTGTTCATGCTTATCATGGTGGTTTCAACAAGGCCATTCAAAACTACTCGCAGGTTTTTATTATCTGATCGCTCTTCCTTTTTAATTGGATAAAGCCTTTATACTTTAGGCTTATTGCGTGTTTGATTTACTGAAGTATGGCTCCTATGATTTCTAAAGTTAAGACTTCTTTTTTGGAGTGATGCAAGACGAGAAATAATTTATATAGTAAAAGTTCATTCGTGAAGTAACTTAGATTTTGATTCTCTCTACTTTTGCCATCCTTTCACTGTATTCTTCATCAGATCTTGCGATTATTTAGTGAGTCCACTGAAAAATTAGGCGACTTGAAGCATGATTTGGCAGAAGCAAAGAGGAGTTTGGGTACACGCAATAAACAATTACACCAGTTGTGGTACCGTTCTGTAACATTGCGGCACATCATCGCACTTTTGGATCAGATTGAGGGCATTGCTAAGGTTGGTTGGAATTCGATTGGCTGACATTATGTTAATTTCTGTTTGTGGACAGTGCTATCTATTTGCGCAGCTCTGAAGTTTTATTCTTCATCCATGATAGCACTCTGTATTACTTATGATACCTTTGCTGATATGTTTCCAGTATTTATACTTACTTTCTTTTACTGTATGCTATTTAAAAGAAACTGCTTTCATGGTGTCTCTGCCTTTTGAATCATTGAACAGGTTCCATCTCGTATTGAAAAGCTCATTGCTGATAAGCAGTTTTACGCTGCTATTCAAGTGTATCTTCAGTCGTCTCTGATGCTTGAGCGTGAGGGGCTTCAAACGGTAGTTTCCTAACTGCCAATCTTAACAATTCTGGAAAAGAATTCTCATGGGAACTTTTTTTGGGTCTTTCCATTCAGTTGTCAATTTGATCTCTAGGACTGTTTTTTTATTTATCCGTTGAAGGGATCTGGTATCATCTAATTATCATCGGGGACTTCTGATTATCTTTGTTCGAGATATCTACTGTTCACTTGGATATTGTACTCATAGATATACTGGTACCGTGGTACGTTGACCTAGGTTGGTGCTCTTCAAGAAGTCAGATCTGAGCTAACTAAGCTGAGGGGAGCCCTCTTCTTTAAAATTCTGGACGATTTGCATGCACATCTATACAACAGAGGTGAATACAGGTAGGTTTCTTCTCAGTTTATCCTTGGTTCCAGCGCCTGCTTGCTTGCTTGATAGCTTACCTCGTCAATTCTATTATTGCACAATCTTCTGTTCTTGACCTTGTAATGCTGCAGTTCAGTTGCGTCAAGCATATACGAAAGAGATGATGATGTACCAACAACAACAGCTGTTGCAGCTAGTCGAATGGGCTCACAACCACTGTCTCGTAGAACACGGACACTGAAAGGTGATAGTCAGTTTGGTGTAAGAGGGATCACAAATGGTTCACATAGAACGTCTTCTATTGAGGAAGGGTATGATTTAGCAACGTTTCCCTTCACTTGTTTCTGCATGGGATATTAGGAACACGTTTTGTGTATAATGATTTACTTTATTCGTAGTGCTCATTGTTCAGTAATTGTCTGTTTAGTTTCGATTCTCCACTGAGGCATTTTAGTATAGATATTAACATACTTGCATCATTTGTATATTCATTATGTGGAGGTTCTCCTTATTATCCTTCATTAAAATTGTCGTCAATAAACGAGAATATGGTGTAATTACGGCAGAACTGGCTTTGTCAGCCTAAGGTTGTTCTGCTTTTATAAAACTACTTTGCTTGTTTTGCATTTCCTTTACTTTGCTAATGCGTGTTTCTTTAATTACATTGTGTTTCTTAGATCATCATTCGATGAACATGAAGAGGAGGAGTCTGTAGAATATGATGAAGCTACCGTAGATGGGCAGACCGTCAAGAATGGCACTGATAGTAAACTGCTTTCTCACCAACTTCCGCCTTGGCTTTCCGATTCCACGCCTGACGAGTTTATTGTACGTGCTTGTTACACTTATACAACTATCTTTTGCTCAATTTTTTCATTGTTGAGACACTACTTTTTCTTCTGCTTCAGGAAGCAGTAAGAAAGAGTGATGATCCACTTCATGTGAAGTATCTACAGACCCTTGTTCAATGTCTCTGCATGCTTGGAAAAGTTGCAGCTGCTGGTGCTATCATATGGTTCGCTTTTAAATATTTTTCATTTTTCTAAATGATCTTAAAAATGCTAGGATTTCTGTTTTACATCTGGATATAGTTATAGAAAATTCACTCTTTCAGTATTTGTTTTAGATCGTTAGCAGTGGCCTTATGTCGTTACTTAAGTTTTCACTGATGTCATCACTAGATACATCTTGGTTAAAAGTATATGTGTAACTTGTGGGGCTAGTTAAATTTTGCTAGTTTTCCATTCAAAAATATCACTTGGTGGAAATCAATATATTCCGTGATAGAAATCGTCAAACTTTCTTTGTGATGTTTTTTTTGTTCTCTTGCAGCCAAAAACTTCGACCCACAATACATGAGATCATTATATCCAAGATTAAAGCCCATGTGGAGACCAGAAATTTGTCAAAGTCCGCCTGTAGTCAGGGTGATCGAACAGTAGCTGCAGGATTGCATTTTGTCAAAGGACAATCAGAGGCCTACAGACTATCAAAAGAGAAACCTCAAAATGGGATTTCAAATTCAGGAACTCACCTGGCTGTGAGCCCTGTTTCGCCTCTTATGGTTCCTGGAGGCAAGGCACAAGCTGCAGCAAAAGACCTTCTTGACTCAATTTTAGATACTACTGTCAAGATATTTGGTGAAGAATTCAACTGTAAACGCCTCTCAGTATTTTCTGTTCTCTGATGAAAGCTCAAAAATTTCTCTTACTATTGCTTCTTCAGAAAATCATGTTGTTATTGGAGAGCTTTTGGAGTTGAAGGCTTCGCAACATGACATTAACACACCGAAGTCATTGCCTACGGATGTGAATTGGAATACCGATTCTGAAGCATCTCAAGTTACTGGAGGTTACACTATCAGTTTTCCATTGACAGTCTTACAGGTCCGTCTATTGTTTTCAGAATATCTAATATGTCGTGAAGCCACATGTTTGTAAACCTACATTGAACTACTGGGTTCTCATACATAAGCTTATTGAAATTTTACGTGTTAATGGTGAAGAGTGAATGCCAACAACTCATATGTGAGATACTACGAGCAACTCCAGAAGCTGCTTCAGCAGATGCTGCTGCACAAACTGCTAAAGTTGCAAAGAAGGCTCCCAAAAAAGACAAAAGGCAAGTGACCTCTAACGTTGGCAGTTAATACGTTTGCTGAGATGGTCTTCTCATTATCATTTCGATACATAGACAACGAAACATGCCCCAAGAAATTAGACATTTAAGATTTATTAAAGATAGGTCGCATTTCCATGTAGAGGTATGTTTTCTTTGGGCTGGGAATCACCTGATATGGTCATTCGACAATATAGGGAGGATACTAGAGCAGAGATTTCTTCTGATGATCTAATAAGAAGGTTTTACGAAACCCAAGTCTAGGATTGTCATTTAGGTTCTTCTCAGAGCGCTAGTAAAGTGGAGCGCTGAAGAGTAAGACACAAATTTGAATGTAAAGCTCTCCAGTTTGGTTAGTAGTATTGATGCTTGATTGATGATGGTCGACTGCAGGAATGCACCTGAAGATGGGCTAGCATTCACATTTCGGTTTACAGATGCAACTGTAACGATTTCTAATCAGGGTATTAATCAACTATCCTGACTTTCTTTTCTTTTTTTGTTATAATGCCTTTGATGGACTTAATTATGTGCTGCCGGCAGGAGCTGATCTAATTCGCCAAGGCTGGGGAAAGAGGGCTTCACATTCATCACAGGAAGGTTATGGGTCTGCAGCAGTATTGCCTGAACAGGGAATGTATCTAGCTGCATCTATTTATCGGCCTGTCCTTCAGGTTTTGATTCTGGTTCATCTAAGCTTTTTTCATTCAGTGTCATCTGTTTTTTTTTGAGTAGACTAATGATCTTCGTGTCTTGCAGTTTACAGATAAAATCACTTCAATGTTACCCAAAAAGCATTTCCAGCTTGTGTAAGTTCTAAGTTTCCGCTTGCCTGTGCAAGCTGTCATTCTGGCAACGCTGAACATTGCTCATTGTTCAAAATGAAAGTTGAAGTTTTTGTTTAGTCAAGTGTTGAAAAGTAGCCAGTATCTTCACCATCGAGTTTTTGGTACTGATACAGGAATGATGGATTGCTTACATTCACTGAGAACTTTGTGAAGGACCACCTGTTACCGACAATGTTTGTGGACTATAGGAAAGGCGTACAGCAAGCTATCTCAAGTTAGTTCCGTAGATTATAGAGATCTGATCATAGCGTTTTTGTTGCTACTTTAGGATAATTTTCTTCGAAATATATAGAAATTGCATCGTGAAAGGGGAGCGGCTAATCTGGTTCCAAAGACTTGGAGTTTTACTATCGCATGGTTGCCAGTTTTATGGCGTCTTTGTGAATTATTGCATCTATTTTGAAAGTTTACTTGGCAAGAAAGTTTTATACGATTAGTTGCATTCACTAGTTTATGAAAATTGAAAATGAAGTACCAGTAGTGTCAGTGTGTATATTACAACTATGGTTCGCAAAATCATTTTGCAGGTGCCGCCGCATTTAGGCCCCGTGCACATACAACTACTTACACCCCAACCGTAGAAAAGGGTCGACCTGTCTTACAAGGTCTTTTGGCAATATATCTCCTTGCTAAAGAGGTAAGTTGTCTATGCTTCTAAAGTAGAAGCTAAACTTTGTTACTTTTCACATTTTGATTTGCCTTAAAAGAAATGGATGGTTACTTCCAGTTCATCATTTAATCCATTTCGTGTTCTCAGTTTCATGGTTTCTTAGTTTTTTTTTGTTTTAATGAACTTCGTTGCTCTTTAACTTTTTTTTCTTCTAGGTTCTTGGTTGGGCTCAAGCCATGCCTAAATTTGCTACTGATCTTGTGAAGTATGTTCAGACATTTCTTGAGAGAACATTTGAGAGATGTCGAACATCATACATGGAGGTATGAATCTTCATCGTTTCTCATTTGTTTTCCTCTTCCTCTGACTCATTTAATATATTTATATGTTTGACAACTGGTTTAGGGTTTTGCACCGATTGCACATTTCATAGACTACAAAGTAGCTTTGTCAGCGTGACGTGATCTTAGAAACTCAGTTGGAGGTGTATATATTAGATGATATGACCGTGGCTTTAGAGTTTACCGTGTCATGAACATCGTGAAGCTAGCTAGAGTTCAATTTGAGCTACGTGAAAACTGGCCTACTTAGTGAAGTAATTATAGTATTCTGTTTTAGGCTTTTGGCATTGTCTTGCGTAGCCTACAGTGTAAATGTAGCAGAATTTGGCGTTAAATGCTTAAAGGAATATCCTGAGAAAGTTTGATTCAAAAGAGAGAGAGGTGGTAGAACATGCTGTTAGCCAATCTTATATGCAACCTTTTTGTCCATCTTTGATAAAAAATCCGCATTTATCTTCACCATTTTCTTATCATTTCTATGCCTAAACCTAAAGTGATGTATCTCTTCCATTGCGCACAACTTTCTGAGCATAAGTTTAATTATTTATACATCAGGCTGTGCTAGAGAAGCTTAGTTACAGGCTTATTGGGAGGCATGACATTGAGAAATTGATGCGACTTGATCCGGCGAGTGCTTGTTTGCCAGGTCTACTTGGCCATTCTGTTTCTCACTCTGAGGCTGTTGGCTCCGATGTAGAACTCTGTGAACTATTCTTAAGTTTGCCGTCTATCAAGCAGGTAAATTTCATGTGTTGTCTGAATCATATTCAGTATAAATTTTCCATTGGTGCAGATTGTTCAAGTAAGAGTTTCTCTTACAGGATAATCTAATTCGTGATGACAACAAGCTGATTTTGTTAGCCTCTCTTAGTGACTCTCTTGAATACGTGGCAGACTCGATTGAGAGGTGAGTTTGTTGGATCAGATTCTTTATGAATGCCGCTTGTCTTGTTCCTATCTGTCAGTACATCTTTGATGTTACCAGGAGACAATGGGAAGTCCTATGATTCTATAAAAGAGTAGCAAAAAGGGACATGCGTAATTAAAAAGGATGGCTTAAGAGACTAAACTAGATTGATTGCTGTTTTTGCCAAATTTAAATAAACTCAGATACCATTACGTGCAGTGTAAAAGAGAAACTTGCATGGTTGGATAGGTCTTCACTTAGTCCTCTCTTTCTTCCCTAAGTAGCAAGCAAATGAACACTCATTGTGAAAGTTTTAATTTCCCAAAATCTTTAGGCTTGGACAAGCAGTTCCTCATGCAGCAACTCAAGCTGAAGGTAATAGCAGGAATCAAGCAACTTCACCTAGGAATCTGACATCATTTGCTGATGAGTACAGAAAACTTGCAACTGATTGCCTAAAGGTTCTTCGTGTTGAGATGCAACTGGAAACAGTCTTTCATCTTCAGGTATGTGATGGATGTTCCCTTTGTTAGGAAGGTGGCATTGGCAATGAGAAAATTTAATATGTGGTCTGTAAAACTTACGAAATACTATGGTGTTGAAAAGGAAATGAAAAATCGGGAATACTTGGAGGATGACGATGCTGAAGAGCCCGACGACTTTGTGATTTCTCTTACTTCACATGTTAGTTATTTCACTTCAAACACCTTGTGTAGTTTCATAGACATCAAATATTCGTATCACTATCTTCTGCTGAGAGAACCTAGTTAACCAAATGATGAACTCATCTTATTAATTTGTTGCGATGAATGTAAAGTCTTGTTTAGTGTGCAATCTAGTTTTGAATTGGTTCTTCTCAACCTATATATATCTGCACCCAAGTGTTTGAAACTTCCTTTCTTTTTTAACACAGATAACACGTAGGGACGAGGGAATGGCGCCTTTCATCTCTGGTGAGAAGCGCAATTATGTTTTTGGTGGCATTTGTGGAATAGCAGCGAATGCGTCCATTAAGGTACACCCAGTCTTCTTTTCATCTTTGAAAATAAGATTTTTTGGTACTTCTAATTCAAACGTCAATATAATATATCACAATTCTTTATGTAAAATTTGATTATCATCTTCGAAACACCATTTAAAGTCTTTTATTACTGTATTTTTCTAGGCTTTGGCTGATATGAGATCAATAAACCTTTTTGGAGTTCAACAAATTTGTCGGAACACTATTGCATTGGAACAGGTAAAGATCAGTCTATGTTAGGTGTCAGAGTTTATCATTTCCACTGTCTACATCTGTGTGTATTATATACATTGGCAGGCCATGGGAGCAATTCCATACATCGATGGTGAAAACGTACAACAGAACCTAGATCGAGTCCGTACTTATTTCGAACTACTAAACATGCCATTCGAGGTTAGCCAAAGAAAAAATTGTTTCCTCTTGGTTTCTTCTTTAGCTTTTCTCAGCATTCTTATACTCAGATGTTTACATGATGTTCTACAGGCGTTGCTTGCATTCATAGCGGAACATGACCAAATTTTTACACCCACAGAGTCTGCTTCTTGAACTTTATTTCCTTTGATTGAATCTAAATAATACGGTTTCTTGACTTATTAAAATGAAAATTTAAATGGGCTTTGCAGATATTCTAATCTTCTAAAGGTGAATGTTCCTGGAAGAGATACTCCTACAGATGCTCAATCTCGCCTTTCGGAAATTCTTTCTCACTGATATCAACTTCTCGAGCCACTCACCGTTGATAAACTAAGCTTCTTCTCCAGCAGCTAATCTGTTTTCATTATTTTCATAAGCTGCAGAAGAAAATCACAATGGCAAGAGACATTGAAATGTATATCATCTTTTCCTTCTTCTGCTGCGGTTCCATTATTATTTTTTTTGTTTTTTTCTGTTTACTTGTAACATGTCTAGCTTTCGTGAGTTACCTGTTTTGCCGTGACGAATAGGAAACCAAAACCTTACTTTGAGCTTTGTTTTGTCTAAAATTCTTTGGTAGAGATTTCGTTTGTACAAAACTTTCCAAGGTGAGTTCATTTATCTTCCAAGTGAAAAGAAAAGAGAGAGAGCAAGCCAGAAA
Organism: Sinapis alba; assembly: GCA_012274485.2. NCBI lineage: Eukaryota > Viridiplantae > Streptophyta > Magnoliopsida > Brassicales > Brassicaceae > Sinapis > Sinapis alba. The sequence goes on along the minus strand of MU106198.1, from coordinate 114,599 downwards.
TTTTGTGCCATTCATATTTGATTTGTAGCGCTATTTATAGCATGAAATGAATTGCGATTATAGATTTAATTCTCAGAATCTACTAGAAATATAGCTTTCTACAATGAATCTGAGATTAGTGTAAAATGCACGATTTACTCTGTTTTATCTCCGACCAGAGAAAGTTTCTGCCTCCATCTGTTGGAGACGCTCTAGCTTATTCAGAGACTTTCAACTCTTATCTATAATCTATTACATCTCGAGAAGAGTTCTTAATAAACATCCATTAAGAAGACAGAAACATTCCTTGTTTAATCGAATAGACATTTGAGCAGTCACAGTATTATTCCATCCGTATACCATTTATTCCTTCTCTCTAGTGGCTAGTACCCACGACCCACCAACAATTTGAAAATAGAAGAAAATAATAAATTCAATTAGAGTAGTTTAAATTTTCCTCAAGAGGCAGGAGGGAGCTTTAGTTATGTTTGCCATCGTGAAACTGTGCGTTTTTGGAAGACTTGAAAGTCTGCAGAAACTCTTTAGCCTTCTGCAACTCTTGCTTCTCCCTCGACTTGTCCCACTTGTGTTCACTCGCTAGTATCTCCACCACACGCTGCAACGCTCTCGCCGCCGCGTCTGTGTCCAAGAACGCTATTCTACATCTCCTCGCTATAAAATCAACCGCTGACTCGCAGTACTCATGCCTTGCACAGTAAGCAACCTCTGCTTCCAAAAACGGATGTCCATGTGCCAACCGTTTCCCCAAACCCTCCTCCTACATCAAATAAACAAACCATAAAACCGGTTATAGTCAATCATGAATCACCTAGACGTTGTGAAGATAAAAGAACCGAACCTGAGCTATGATGGCGACTCGTTCAGCCAATGAACCGTAGGCATGAGACAAATGCTTTGCAGCAGCTGTGTCCATTGCTCCAGGAACCACTTTACCACCATACGTTTTCTTCATGCGCACGTATTGCTGTGCAAGAGCTGTGAAAGAAGATGGTTCCCATCCATGAGAACCTAGAAGCTGTAGCTTCTGTGTTACACATCCATTGGTTGGACTCAGCTTTCCTGATTTGATTGCTGCATCAACCGCATCTTCCGCCATACTGAAACAAATATGCTAATCAGTAAGCAATAATAACACAAGTTCAGCTACTCCCTCACCTTCGATAAGTTGTCCATTTCCCACCAGTGATAGTGACCAGACCAGGATGTTCCTCGAAGACAACGTGGTCTCTTGAGATACTCTCTGTGCTCTTTGCTGTTGGATCCATAGCCAATGGGCGTATACCACTCCAAGCCGAGAGAACATCAGTACGTCGAACCTAGCCAAATCTTATGATGTTACGTTCATTAATTAAACTGATTATATTTATCTCTAAGCTGAAACTGGACACGTCACATACCTTAATGTTAAGATAGTCACTTATTGCGTCAAGTATAAACTGAATCTCATCCTCATGAGGTTCAGGAAGCGGAGTGATTGAAGTGTTAGAGTCTGTAGTCCCTGCTACTGTTCTTCCCAACCACGGTAACATGAACACAACACGACCATCCTTAGTTTTAGGAACTATCAAACCCATCCCTTCTGGTGAATAGTAATCAGGCAGCACAATGTGTACACCGCTGCTTGGACATATCATTGGTTTTGTATCTTCATCAACCATCTTCCTTATGGAATCACAGAACGGTCCAGCCGCATTAACTACTACTTTCGCATAGCTCTCAAACTCTTTGCCTGTCAAAAACAAAAAATGTTCTACAAATCAGTCTAGGCAGCATCTAGACGTCCTACTACGCGGCTAATCAGACCTTAACGAAACAATTTTTCTGCATGTAGGCGCCCATCTAAGCCTATCTATCAATTTTTTTAACACTAACCATCACATTAACTGCACAAGGTATATGCTAAACTCAAGAAGTAGCAAGTTATTGTACCTGTGAGATTGTTACGAACCCTGGCACCAACTATTCTCTTGGTATCATCATCATCTGTAATAAGCGAGACAACCTCAGCATGGTTGAGAACCGCGGCACCAGCTAACGCAGCAGTACAAGCCAACCCCACGTTCAGACGTGAATCATTCATTTGCCCGTCGTAATACACAACAGTGCCCCTCAAGTTCTTGTCTTTCCCTTTCCTTGCAAGAGTAGGGAAGAGCTCAGCAGACTCTTGCGCAGAGTAGTATCTAGACAGATGCAATAACCGTGGTCCTGCTACCAAGTCATACATCTTCAACCCCATCCAGTAGTAGACAACTTCGAACCAATCAAAACAAGGTGTCATACAGGGGAGAGCGTGGCAGAGATGTGGAGCATTCTCAATGAGCTGTCTACGCTCCTCTAGCGCGTGGAACACAAGCTTCAGCTGTCCGTAATCGAGGTTGAACACAGCTTTCTCCAAGTAACGAACTCCTAATCAAAGATTCAGTGTAAATAAAAACAAAGATCAAATAAAAAGATTATACTCCCTCCAGTTTTTATTACTTGACTCTTTGAAATTATGCACACAAACCAAAATAAACTTTAATTTTGTACATTTTTTAAACAAAACATCATTATTTATCAAATTAACTATAATTCAATTAATAAAAACAATAAACTAATAAATTTTAGGATATTTTTTTAAAATAATTATTTTTAAGTTTTTATAGCCAAAATAACCCTAGAAAAGAAAAACAACCAAAATTATCCATTTTTATTTTGAAATTTACAATTTTTTTTTTTTTTTTTTTAGATTAGTTAACTTATAAAGTATATAACTTATAAAGTATATATTCAAAATTATCCATTGTTATTTAATTTGAAAAGAAGAGACTCTCCTAAACCTATCTACTAAGGAAACATCCTAATAGATGATCATACCTCCATGGATTAGCTTAGTTGAACGTGAAGACGTCCCCGAGGAGAAATCCTCTCGCTCTACAAGACCTACGCGGAGGCCACGTGTCGCAGCGTCGAGAGCGACACCAGAGCCAGTGGCTCCACCGCCAATGACGAGGACATCTAGAGGATTAGAAGAGGTGGCTTTGGTAAGAACAGACTCTTGAGCGGATCGAGACGGTACGGTGGCGGAGGGATCGCCAATTTTACTTCTCAACGAATCTAGAATCGGACCACCGCCTCTGTCGCTGGAGGCAACCGACGGGGAGAGGTAGACGGCGCCGCCGGATGCAGCGGAGAGTACGGCGGCTCCGACGGCTAAACGGCGAAGGGAAGCGACTGACATGGAAGATCGTGGCTGAAGTGGATTGCCTTGGGAAGCGAAGCGATCATGCGAAGATTATTTGTGAATGAAAGCCACTGTAATAACAAATTATCCTTAAATTACGGTTTCGCCCTCTCAGATAAGTGAACGGTTAGTGGGATGAAGGGTGATTTCGTCAATAGATTTCCGAGTTCTAAGGTACAGTTCGTTGACTTTCTTTTTCATTGTTTTTAACAGTGTTTCAGTTTCTAGAGTGTTTAAAAAAAAAAAGATTAGAGCATCTCCAACTTCATTCTATTTTTTACTTTAAAATAGAATTTAGAGTAAAAATGTTTCAATAATATTATATTTTTTATTCTATAATAAAATAAAAAATAGGTTTATTCCAAATATAGATATATAATATTGGTTTTAGTGTTAATAGTTTACTATTTGATTAACTGATCGAATCATATTGGGTTGTAATGGAAAGTTGATACTTATCACCTGAAAGATACTATCGACATGTTTGGTCAGAAACATTCTGGTTTTATAAAAATAAATTAAAGCGAATTATATTTTTCTGATTTATAATATATACAAATTCTTGGATTGATTAAGAACCTTGCCTTGTTTAAAAAACCTCATGTAAATATCTTGAGGCTTTTGCTCCCCAAGAATTGCAATATGTATTGTTTTAAGGATCATTCCAACAACTGTGCCAAAACACTATGTAATGTAAGTTGTAACCAACACTATCTCATACAACTGAACTTGCTGTTTCTTCATTATAATAACAATGTGCTGTGTTCTCATTTCCAAATGATATCGCCCAAGAAGCGCAGAGCAGGGACACCTCTAATCTCCATGTCAACCAGCGGAGCCTGCATTAATGTCAAACCTGAGAGTTCTGAATCCTCCCGGATCATATCAAGAGCGCGCATTTGGTCCTGCAAGTTCATTTTTTCAAGTTTAGAATATGCATTTCACCACACTCTCTTTGATTCTTTGCAGTTATAACTGACCACCACCAAATGGGCAATGATTCTTTGGTTTGATGAGTAGACAAAGACCAATCTTCGGTTTAAAAAGAGTCCATAAGTTAATGAGAAGTGTGTGTGTAGTACACATACCTTTCTTTTAATGGAACAAAATTTGCAGTCAGAGGAGGATGGTGGTAGAATCTGATTAACAACAAGTCTTTTGACAGGGACACTTTCCTTCTTCAATGAAGCACTTAATCTAGAAGACTCGCTGACAGCCATTACCTACGAGATGTCAACAAACGAACATTAAGAACCGTGAGATGCTGCTAACTCTAGACTTGGACTTAATGGATGGTAAGTAAGACCTCTAAGGAGATGCATGAGTATAAATTACCGTAGGGATAGTGACAATGACGAACTCTGTAGACTCTGTGTCACGGAAAAGCTCTCGAACTTTAACCATCCTCTCTCTTAGTCGTTCCAATTTGTCAGCCTGTTTACATCCATCCACAGAAAAATTTAAAAGGTGTCCTCACAAGATTAAGAGTACTATTATATCTGCAAATAGACTTACAGCATCAGGCTGGTTATTTTCTTTCCCAAAGACTGATTTGATTGCTGAAGTAGCTGAGGTTATTTTCTGCCTAAGCTGTAGATTGCAGAAGAGATATAAATTCAAGAAGACAAAGTCTCAGAAACTGATAAGCACTTTGGTAGAAGAAAAGATTGATCTGACATCTCGCACCTTCAAGATTTTACCTATGGACGCGTCAAGGAAGTCTGGTAAGGAGAGTAGCCTCAGCGTATGACCCTGTGAGTAGCAACGAGATTTGTCTTAACAGTAAGGCTGCTAAAAAAAAGGAGGGAAGTTTTCAGTAAAGGTTGCTCACCGTTGGTGCAGTGTCAAACACGATTCTAGTGAACATGTTATACTCAGGTGATTCCAAAAATTGAATGACCTGTGAACAATTTTTGACTATCAGAAAGAAACTAAGAATTCAGAAAACAACAAAAATCAAGAGGAAAGAAAGAAAGATCAGATAGATTACCTTAGAAATGGCAATGGCTTCATCCAATCCAGGAGGCGGTGTGTCAAGCAACTCACCAAGTTTAAGTTCCCCCAACTTCATCAACCACAAAAAAAAAAAGAGTCAGTATAAAAATTGCAAAGAGCCATTTAAGTCACAAGTAGATTAGTATGAGAAACAATAAATCTCACAAAATCCACTAGAAAGTGCAAGAGATGCTACAACAACATTTTACCTGTTCAACAAGCATCCCAAGACCCATACCATCCATAAAATCTTTAACACCAGTTCCTCCATTCATCTGAGAGGCACTACGAAACTCTTCTCTAGCCTTCTCAGGGTTTATCTGTTGCAATGCTATAAAATTAAAACTCAAATTTTGAGTGTAAGGACCATCACTACATATACCAATGATGCCCCAAACTACAAATTTCACATACTTCAAGAGCAAACAAAGGAGATTCAGGTCCTTCAACCGGCACAAGCATTCCTCCAGTCAAGTCCTACAAACAATCATATATATATCTTTCATCAATCAAACAACCACAAAGTAGTCATCTCTTTTTTAAAAACTTACCTGAGCAAAAGAATCACTTAACGAATGAGCTGGATCTGTGGATACAACAAGAGTTGGGTGCCCATTGTTAGCAAACCTCACAGCTAAAGAAGCAGCGCAACTAGTTTTCCCCACTCCTCCTTTCCCTCCAAGCATGTAATACTTTCTCTTCGTCCCGGAAACCATCTCTTCGAACTCTGAGGCCGTCTCCGTAGGGCTAGCTACTGATTTCACTGGACCAAGAAACCAAAAGTGAAAGCTTTTCGATCACTTTGATACTCAATCCCATGTGTTTCAATCAGAATAAGGATAAAAATGGAACCTTGGATCGATTTTCTTCTATAGCGACTCTGTTTGACGGAGAGAGAGAGAATCTCCGGCGAGGTGACGGAGAGAGTTTTCCGAGGGGAGAAAGAGATGAAGTCAGTTCTCGATACGAGTGTCGTTGAAGAGAATCTTGATTTGCATAGAGGAGAAGAAGAAGATAACAGAGAGGAAGAAAGAGTCGCCATTTTTGCGTCTGCTTCTTTCACTTTGTTAGGAGATAGACACAGAAGCGGTGGTGACGACGACAAGGTATTGTTATCGTGTTTTTTTTTTGCTTCGGACACTAACTTATACAATGAAGTGATGAACGCCGTGGATTTGTCTATTCGGGTCGGGTAATTTTGGTTTCGGATAATTCGGTTTAAGTCATAATTATACCGAAATAAACCAAACAAATTGGTTCGTTCTGTTTAGATTTTGGTTAATTACCGTTTTTTTGTTTGTTTAGTTTTTGGTTCATTGAATAGTAATTAAATACATAGACTCCTAGTCCGTCCATTTTTAACAGTCAAATTTATTCCACAATACTTGTTTAATTGCTCATAGAGAGAGAGAGCACTTCCAAATCTTACAAAAGCATAAGACGATTAAAAAAAATGTAAAAGAGCAAACTCCAGAATTCAACTACAAAGAAATTATTCCAAAAGCTCCATAACGGCAACGAACTTAAGCAACGAGAAACGGTAGAACAGTGAGCATGAAGGCCTCGTAGTTGAAAGTAGCTGAGCCTGATAACGTCGTATCCTTCTCCTTAAACTTCTCAGTCAGCCCCTGCAATTCATTTCATCAAACATCAAAACACACACACTAACTCTACAAGAATGTGATTCAAGCAATGAGAAAAGTATATACCTTTACAGTCAAACAACACCTGCATCAATGGAAAACAAAACCAGAATCAGTATGGAACTTTTACTTTCAATCAGTAAAAAAGAAAGTGACTGAGAGATCGAGTGAACATACTCGATGAAGTTGTCATATTCAATAGCTCTATTCCTGCCTCCACTTTTATCAAACTTAGAAACGAGAAGATCCAAAACCACAGGAGACACTGAAAACCCGAGGCTCAAGAGTGCATCTCTCAGCTCATTCGTATCGATTCTACCACTTCTGTCCTTATCAAACCTCTCAAATATACTCTGAAAACCCAAACACAACAACACCAAACAGTTTATATAATTCTAAAGATTTGTTAAATCCCGCTAAGAGACCCGTCCTAAGAGACCGTCCTAAGAGACCCTCAATAAGCATGCTCTTACCCTCCAACTCTGAAGACTGTAAAAAAGTGAAGTAAACTCTTTCGGTCCTGCAACGTCGCCATTATTAAAATCATTAAACACTCAAATCAAAAGATTATTTATTCAACTTGAATTATAATAATAAATGTAAAGATGAAAAGTCAATCAAGAAAAAACTCACCGATCTTCCTGACGTTGCTGTTGGTGAAGAGATACATAAGGAGATGAACAGTTCTCATGCTGAAGCTCTGATTATACGAAGAGAGCGCTCCTTGAAGCTCCTTATCGTCTATGAACCCGCTTTGATCCCGATCCGCCGCCTGGAAGCAAGTCACGATGTTCGGATCTGTTCCCGGAGGAAACGCCGACGGGACTAAAGACGCGAACGGACTTCCATAAGAAGCTTGCGGTTGCGGAGGAGGAGGAGCTCCGTATCCTGACGGAGGAGCTCCGTAGCCACCGTAACCACCGGAAGGTCCAGATGATCCGTAACCACCGGGAGATCCGTAAGCGGCTTGAGGTTTGTCTTTATGAGGCTTGTGATCTCCCGGAGGAGACGCGTACGGAGCTGAAGGTGGCGCACCGTAAGGAGCGGAGGAAGGTGGAGGTTGAGAGCCGTAGGGAACGGCGTAGGGTGAAGAAGCTGATGATCCGTAAGGTTGAGGCGGTGGTGGATTGCCGGAGGATCCGTAAGGTTGAGGAGGTGGTGGATTGCCGCCGTAACCGTAACCTTGGTTGGAAGGAGGATAACCAGACATGACGGCGAAAGAGAGAGGTTTCAGAGATCAAAGAAGAGAAAGTGGTTAATGCGAAAGTTTTTGGTAAAAGGAAATGTTATTATTATTATTATTGTCACGTCGGAGTATTTATTTACAGTACTTTAGGAATGGAACATGGGATAAACACCACATGGGCTTTATACGCGGTCAAGAAGAAGGGTGTAATCGTAATTATTGAGATACGGTCTACGCGTCAATTTTTGTTGCTGGATGTACGTTCTTTGACACTTGGTGGTCCGTCGTCAGATCGGCTTTTCTGGCGGGTCCGGTTCAGCTTAAATAACAGCGGAAATTTGGTTCAAATTTGAACATACCAGGACTCGTTTTTTATCCAAGTTTCCATTGTTTATTTTTTGGTTTACGAGTTATTTTTATAGAAGTTTAGACTAATTTCAAGAAATTAATATAACCTATCAACGGACTTTTATTCTGGATATTCAAATAAATCATAAAATATATTTATATTTGCATATAATATCGGTTTTGAATTTTGAAAAATCAGAAAAAAAAAAAGAAAAAAAAAACTGTTTTTGTGGAGAACTAAATCCGGATGTATAAAAATCAATACAAATACTTAACCACTACACCAATAGTACTTAGCATAATATAAGATCAAAAAATTATTGATATATTTAACGGTCAAAAGCCAATGTTTGTCCCGTTTCTCTTCAGAACCCTTACTATCCACATAGTTATAAAATAAAGTATTGTAAAATATTTTCAAATTTAGATGGCTTAACAATCTTAAAATTAGTCTACCACTAAATCACTACTTTGTGTTAAGTTTCCATTGTTTTGGGAGTTGTATGTGTTTATCTTTGCGATTATAACCTTTAAGATTGTAAATAAAAATATTTTGTTCAATTGCGTTTACAACTTAAATTTTTATTTGTCAAGGTTGTTTACAACTTAAATTTTTAATGAAATAACTTAGAATTATATTTAACACGTTAAAGTTCATCTAATTTAAACACAAGAATTAAACACGATGGAAAACCTTAGTCCTAAAATCCTAATATAGAATGAATCTTGATTTTGGACCAATTTTACCTAATTCTTACCTAATCCGATAAATTAATCAAAGTAGATAATTTTGACTTTGCGAGTAAATAATAACTGCAATGATTTTCTTTTCCTTTGCAAGGATGGCCAACCAAAGATAAGATAATATAGTACCATAAGTGCATAAATAATATTTTTTAAAACAAAAATCCAATTTGACAAAAGTAATTGATAAAAATGTTTTTGACTTTTTAATGAAAAACTATTTTGGTTATTTTCTTTTCTGGACTATTTTGTGATAAAATTTTAAAAATAAATATTGAAATTTATTTTCTTAAAAATATATTTTTTATCAATTAATAGAGATAAATTACAAACCTTTAAAAGTTAATTGATTTTATAAGATTTACTAATATAAAATTTTATTATACTTTTTTTTTTTTTTTTTGGACACAAATTTTTTTATTATACTATTATTTAAAATTAGAGATAATATTTAAATTAGTCAATTTAATAGAGCATTAACTACTTTTACCAAACAAAGCAAACAACAATTCAACACTTTTCTATCTCTCTCTCTCTCTCAAAATAAAAAGCTTCCTTTTTTTACATCAAATCTTCTTCCTTCTCCCCTCTGCCATCAAAATCCAACCAAAAGTTTCGATCTCATCAACAACGAAGGATGAACAACAAGAAGAACCCAGATCAGAAACCAGAAATGTCGTCATCCTCATCTTCCCCAAAGAAACAAACCCTCTTCATATCATCCCTAATCCTCCTCTGGTACACCTCCAACATCGGCGTCCTTCTCCTCAACAAGTTCCTCCTCTCCAATTACGGTTTCAAATTCCCTATCTTCCTCACAATGTGCCACATGTCCGCCTGCGCCATCCTCAGCTACGTCTCCATCGTCTTCCTCAAGCTCGTCCCTCTCCAGCACCTCAAATCTCGCTCCCAGTTCATGAAAGTCGCCACCCTCAGCATTGTCTTCTGTGCCTCCGTCGTCGGCGGGAACGTCTCCTTGCGTTATCTTCCTGTGTCGTTTAATCAAGCCGTCGGTGCTACGACGCCGTTTTTTACAGCGTTGTTTGCGTATCTAATGACGTTTAAGAGAGAGGCTTGGGTTACGTATGGTGCTCTTGTCCCCGTCGTTACCGGTGTCGTGATCGCTAGTGGGGTAACGTTTTTCTTTTTTGTTCTTTCTTTTAATGGAATTGTCGTGTGAGGGTGTTATGGTGTTCTGTCTCTGTAGATTTACATGTCTGATCCTTTTTTTTTTTGGTTTTGTTTTGAACGTGTTTTTGTCTGATACCCAACAAGATTTTCTCTTTGTTCCATGATCTTAAAACACGAATGTGACTCAGAGTCATGTGTTATCTAAAGCTTCATCCTTTTTTACTTGGCTGCGTTATTCGAGTCTTGTCTTATCCAAAGTTTCAGACATTCAACATTGTGCTGTAGATGTTTTGTTTCTCTTGCAAGGTCTTTGTCATCGAATGTTCAGTTTTGTCATGTTGTTTGTTGTTGATTCTGGGGTAACTTGATGAATGATCTTTGTCACCTTTCTTTGGGTGACAGGGTGAGCCAGGTTTCCACTGGTTTGGGTTCATTATGTGCATTAGTGCTACTGCAGCAAGAGCTTTTAAATCTGTTCTTCAAGGCATCTTACTTTCTTCCGAGGGGTAAGATCATCATTACTCAATGAAACACAACTAAAGCAGATTAATGAGTTTTGGAGTTTTCCCTTTGCAGAGAAAAGTTGAATTCGATGAACTTGATGTTGTACATGTCCCCTATAGCCGTCATTGCGCTTCTGCCCGTCACAATTGTTATGGAACCAGATGTGATGAGTGTGACTCTATCGCTCGCAAGACAGCATCAATACATGTGGATTCTTCTTTTGGTGAACTCTGTAATGGCTTATTCAGCAAACTTGTTGAACTTTCTGGTTACCAAGCACACAAGCGCGCTTACCCTCCAGGTTAAAACAAAAATGAGAACATTTCAACATTTACAAAGATATGGATCAAACGTGTGTGTGTGTATGTTCAATGTTTCAGGTTCTTGGAAACGCTAAAGGAGCAGTTGCGGTTGTGATATCGATCTTGCTTTTCCGAAACCCGGTCACGGTGATGGGAATTGGCGGGTACAGTATAACAGTGCTTGGAGTTGTTGCCTATGGAGAGACTAAACGCAGGTTTAGATGAGCTAAGAGACTCCGTTTTACTTCCTATCTGATGGCTCTTAGGACCTCTGATGGAACTTAACATTATATACTTCAGAGATATATACATCCTATCTCATTCTCATTTTTGTATCTAACCTATAGACCTATATATATATATATAAAAACATAACGCTTTGTGTTAGATTTTGTGGTTATTTTTTTGTCTGGAGATGAGATGCCATTGACCATTGTTGGTGTTTGAAGACACTTTCTCTTGTCACTTTGTGTTCACTAACTTGAACAAAACCAAAAAGAAACTTTGGGCCGAGGCTTTTGTATTAGTCAAATATATTTCATAATGTTTCTACTTTGTTCCTCACGCCATGGGAGCTGAAACAGAGTAACTCACTCAAAGCCTGACTAGATTTTGAAGCCCATGGTTACATATATATACATGTCTGATAAATACACTGGTCAAGTCAGAGCATTGTCACGAGTAGCACGTGGGCAGCTGAGTCCCATCCATACACAAAACTCCAAACTTACCCATATTTTTTTAAACAGAAAGCATAACAGTTTCAATTCAATTATTCCACCTAACCAATCCCATCGCTTTCTTTTCAGTTCAATCTTTCATTCTTTGTGGTTCATCTCTCTCTCAGAATCTACTCAGAAAAGGAGAAAAGAACTTTTCATTTGTGTGAGATTCTCAGAAACCAATTTTTTTGTTCTACAACTCCTCCAGGTTTGTTCTTTGTTACTCTGTCTCTGCTCTTCAATCTCTGGTCTTTCTCACCAAGTAATAAGATCTGGGTTTCATTTCATTGTAATCATCACCAAGGAACTAGTGAAAAAGTTTGGTACTTTTAAGGGTTTTGGGTTTAGGACAGTTTTGGTCGGAAGAACAACCGAAAGATTCGATTTTTATATATCTCTGCTTGAGTTTGTTGAGGATCTCAGATTCCATTGTGTGTTTCAGAATCATGCATGAGAAGAATATAGTAGAGGACGTTATCGACGATTTGGTTGATAACTTCGCTGAGACAGTTCAGAAGAAGAAAAACGTTTCTTTCTTCGAACAAGAAGATACTGTCGCTTCTCGTTTCAACCGCTTGTTTGGTCGTGAGAAGCCGATCCATCATGTCTTAGGCGGTGGCAAATGTAAGAAACTCAATGATATAATGTGAGATGGTTTGTGTTTGTTTGTTTGTTCTAACAAAGTCTTTTGAGAGAGATTCTTCAGCTGCTGATGTGTTGTTGTGGAGGAACAAGAAGATCTCTGCAAGTGTTCTGATGGGAGCAACTGCAATCTGGGTGCTTTTTGAGTGGATCAACTTCCATTTTCTGTCTCTCGTTTGTTATGGTCTCTTGCTTGGTATGATCGTGCAATTCGTTTGGTCTAATGCCTCAGGGGCTCTAAACCGGTAATGTTTGTTTTTTGCTGTCATATTAACATATCATTGGTTCCTTTCTAATTGCAATCTAAACAAAGTTCTTTTATTATAAATGTCCTCAAAGCAGCTCACAGTCTAGAGTGCCTCGCCTTGTTCTTCCAAAAGATTTCTTTGCTGATGTTGGTGTAACCGTTGGAACAGAGGTTAACCGTGGTTTGATGTTTCTTCAGGACTTGGCTTGTAGAGGGAGTTTGAAACAGTTCCTCATGGTAGTATATCTTTATTAACATCTGCATGATGTATAATGTTCATAGAGCTTTAATCATTCTGCATTAACATAATTTTCAGGCTGGGATTGGGCTATGGGTAGCCGCAATAATCGGGAGCTGTTGCAACTTCCTAACTGTTTTGTATATTGGTGAGTAGTTCTTTACTTTGTGAGTCTCTTCAGAAAGATTTGAGAATTGAGTTTATAAGATCTTTTTGTAAAGGATGATACATTTTTTTCTGTGTGAAGGGTTTGTGGGAGCACACACAATGCCGGTTCTGTATGAGAGATATGAAGATGAAGTTGATGGTTTTGTTGATTCTCTGCTCATGAAGTTTCATAGTCACTACAAGAAGATTGATACTGGTTTTCTCAGTCGAATCCCAAGTGGAAGGTTTGGGTTCAAGAAGCATGACTAAATCAACTTCCTTTTCTTTCTTTCTTTCTTGTTAGAACAATGGATCATGTTTTGCTCTCTTTGCTAAGTTAATGCTTTGAGAATAATCATGCAGATTTGTGTATTGAATCTTCTTACTTTGTTATTACAAACTTGTCTCCATTGGTTTCCTTGTTTAGTTAGTTTGTCTCAAACGAAGTAAATACGCAATGATGATCAATCTTTTAGCGCATAATATCAAAGGTTATACAAGCAAAATAGAGAAATGTTTTATCAATTGATATAAATATATTAGAGCAAATCTCCAAAATAACATATTTTAAAAGTTTATAAAAAATAGCAAAAATTCTCAAAGTAGTATTCATTTGACAAAAAAATAAGTTAAATTACTCTAATCTCTAATCCCACCTAGCCCTTAAAAACTAAACTCTAAATCTTAATCACTAAATCAAATTCATTTTTTTAATTTTAGTTGATACTTCTAGAGATTTGTTTGTGCGTTAATTTTTTTAAAAAATGTGTTAATGCTATTTTAAAATATTTATTTATATACATTAAATTTTTTAACCAAATAAAAAATATAATTTGGGTGATAATCTGAATTAGAGTGATAAGATAAAATTAAAAACAGCAGATTTTGGAATATATATAGCAAATATTATAAAATAATTATCTTAAATTTGTAACCTAAAATATCCAAAATTAAATTTTTATTAAATTTTTAATTAATGTATAAAAAGAATAAATGTAAAATTCTTAAAAATAAATTATGTTAACATATAATCTTCTTCTTCTCTCCGTATCGTTGACCCCAGAAAAAATTGACTGCACCAAACAAGAAGATCAGATAACTTTCTGGATGGGATCCACCATAGTCACACATTCTACACGTGGCAGCTTCCTGAACTCCAGAGCCGTAATGTGTAATTTTTAAAAATAAAAATAAAATTAGTAAAATCAAAAAGGAAAATGAAAAAAAAGGAGAGTAAAGAATCGATCCAAGACGACGATCAAAGTGAGGTTAGGTTTCTCTCTCTCCCTCTCTCGACGACGATTGATCTCGGATTTGCGACCGAGGTTACTGTTCTTGTTAAAGCCTCTGTCTTTTTCGTAAATCGAATTTGTTTTATTGATTGTCTTTGTTGGTTTCGCTTGTTCTTTTAAAAGTATTGTTTTTGTTTGATCCGGTTTTGAATCGATTGATAAAGTTTTGATTTTTGATTGATAAAGTTTTGATTTTTTCAACTTGTTTCTGGAAAAATCAGCATGGCTGGTTGCAAGTTTATGTCTTTGTTTTGTTTTGTTTGATTGAACAGAAAGCCTTTGGCCATTTGGATGTAGAAATTAGTATGATTGTTCTAAAAGTGTCCATTGATTCTTTTGACAATACATAATATTTTTTTTTTTTTGAGGTTCACCGATAGTATTGTGAAACTATGTTATTAGTTTATCTAGGGTCTTGCTTTTGAGTTCTTGTCTGAATACTCGGAGTTGAGATGTGAGAAAGAGCCTTTGTTTATAAGATCTACTATGATATTGCAAAATATATATAATCTCTACTGATGGATATAGTTTTGGAGCTTTTTAACATTTCAAACTCATTTTCCCATGTACATACTCTCTTTGTACAATGGCTAATACTGGTTCTACCTTACAGGAACAAGCTCTGTTTTACAAGAAAACTCAACCATGTCAAGTGGAGGAACAGTGAGAAGGGTTTCACGTCAAGATATACAACTGGTAATTACCTTTAAAGAAGGGTGTTTTTAGCATAGTGAACCACAATCTCAAACATTTGAAAATTATATTTATATTCGCTCTGGATATATTGAGGTTGTTGTATCCTTGTAGGTTTTATGTTGTCCTATAGAATGTCATCTAGATTGCATTTCCAGAGGGTATGTTTTTTTCCATAGCAATGATAGTTGTTTCTGCAAGCTATTTCTTAGCTATTGAGTGAGAGCCATTTTTTCTTTGCTACCCTCTTCAAATACATTTGAAAGTAACCTTTATGAAATTGTAGAACTGAGGCACATGTCTTGGAGGAATATGTCTGATAGTCATATATAGCTGGAGAGCTTTTAACTAGAAATGTGTAACACCATCTAACATCAAAAGTATCATACTTGATGATAAAGGCCCTTCAGCTTCATTGTGTGAACCTATTAACATAGAAATTCAGTCTTTATATATCTTGTATACTTCCAACTGTTCTGTCCAACCTTAAGCAATTAACTTACTTTTTGCCTGGTTATTATTCCATCTCAGGTTCAAAACCTTATAGAACGATGTCTTCAACTTTACATGAATCAGAAAGAAGTCGTGGAAACTTTACTGGAGCAAGCTAAAATCGAACCTGGTTTCACAGAACTAGGTATCCATAGCAGTTGTCCTCTTTTTCAAATTACTTTTGCATCTGATTGGTAATCATTTTTTCATTGATGGTTCTACTTTCTGGATCCATTATTATACTTTGATTAAATGGTGTACGTATATCTATTTGCTAGTTCAGGACATCCTTACCTAAAATCATGTGTAAATGATTTTGTTCAGCTTGCTTAAAACTGGACTTACCCTTTTTGATTTGCAGTTTGGCAGAAGCTTGAAGAAGAGAATCGAGAATTTTTCAAGGCTTACTATCTTAGGCTGATGGTGAAACACCAGATTATGGAATTCAACAAGCTACTTGAGCAGCAGGTTCAACACATGCAGCAGATGCATCCAAGTGGAGTCACTTCCGTCCAAAACACAAATGGTTCTCATATTCAATCAAGTAAGATTCGTTTTAGACCGAGATGCATTTACATGTCTACTTTAGGAGTCTGTCTATTGCTTGTCTTACAAGTTTGTGCTACTGATTGGAAAATAATGAAGATGTTTGATGACTTCTTAGATATAGCTAATCTATGCATCAATTCTCTTAATAACAGTGAATCAGAAACATTTGGGTTATGCCACTGAGCAAAATGATCAATCTTTGAAGTCTGATACACATCATCCTATGCCTTCAAGTCTGTCTAATGCATACCTCAATGGCTCTTCAACTCTCAATACAAACGTGGCCTCTTCTGTGAACATATCAACCCATGCAAGGAGAGTTGATGCTTCTCCAAATATGATCTCATCGCAGACCACAACAAACATGCCTATGATGCATGGAATGAATGGAGGAGGGATGATCAAGTCTGAGACTGCCTTTACAAACCCTGCTTCATTCATGTATGGTGGTGAGAGGAACACCCTCCAAGGGCATTCCACAGTTAGAGGAGACACTTCGATCCCATCTTTCGGTAACGAGTCCAACAACAACCAACAACCCCTCAGTGAGACGCTTCTTGATTCAGAAGGTGCTACTTTTGGTTTCTTAGGTCAAATTCCTCGGAACTTCAGCCTCTCTGATTTAACAGCTGATTTTTCTCAGAGCTCAGGTCTTTCCCGTATATCATATTACTCCTTTGTCTCTCTCGTTGTTCATACATGTTAGCATGCTTATAGAAACCAAGTAGATATTGGTGGTTTGCTAGTATAGGCTTCAGTATTTGTAACCATAAGCTTTCCTGTTGATTCCAGAGATTCTGGAGAGTTATGATAAGTCACCTTTCCTTGTGCCAGATGCTGAAAATTTCCTAGACTCCTGCGACAGGGCAGAATATCAAGGTGAGAACTTAGAGACTTTGTTAAAAAAAAAAGAATGAAGAAGAAATTGTATCTTGTATTTCTCTAATACAGTGTTTTCCTGCAGGAGACAACAAGAGATTGGAGACCATATCTGAAGGTTTCAGTTATGATAACCTTGGAAGCGAGTAGTTAGGTAGCAGGTAAGAACAATGCTCCTTACATTTGCCTCTTAAGATCTCAGGTTGTTGTTTTTTAAAATGTACAGATCTAACATGGTCATCATCATCATCTTTGAACTATGCAGGTTTTGCTTCACTACTCATGATGTAAGACACGTATGGGTGATATAACATATTCAGATGCCTTTGATCTTTTCTTTGCAAAGACTATTGGGTGGGTGTATAAAAGGGAATTTCTATTTAACATTATTACTTTAGCTTAGAGTTAATAAGTTTGAGATGATCATATGTGTAATTTTTCAGTGTGGTGATTTTGCATTTTTTTCTTTTGTGTTTTAGTTTTTTTTTTACTTGTTATAATTTTTGTGTCAAGTGTGATTTAACTGATTATGTTAAGAGTGAAAGTAGGGGTAATGAGGTTGTGGCTAATGCATCAAATTCAACATTATACATGATTTTAAATTTTTGATGCACAAGTTAAGGTAGTGGTTGGTGATGTATTTTATGTTCTTATGATTTAGAATTTAATTTAGTTTTTAATTTAGTTTGTAGATATTTTGGTGACTTGTTAGCTGTTACTCCATCTGTTTCATAATAAGTGTCGTTTTAGATTGTGTACACGGATTAAGAAAATATTTAATTTTACATATTTTCTATATAAAAATATTATTTCTCACATACTTAATTATATTTTAACCAATAAAAAATTAAATTAGAAAATAAAATTTTTAAATTTTGTATTGAAATACAAAAATGATACTTATTTCGTAAAATTTTTTTTTCTAAAACAACACTTAATATGAAACGGATGAAGTATTTGTTTTGCAAGAAAGAGAAACTGATTTTTAAAATTAACATATTTTTCTATTTTTTATTTTAAATTTGTTTTTGAAAGATAAAACATGATTACTTCATTCTTTATTCATTTAAGAGGGAAGGAAAAATGGCTTTTCACATACCTCAAAAGCAAACCAAAGTCGGAAACCAATAGCTTTTACAAATAACTAGGTCTTTCATCCAAATATTAGAATTATTTTTCAAAATTGCAAAATCCAATATTTCTATAAAATTGTGTTTTCTGCAAAAAACAATTTTTTCAGTCAAAATCAGAAAATTGATTTTATTACCAAAACAAAAAATTGAGTTTTCTACTAAAATTGTAAAATCAAGTTTTTTTAAAATGTCTGATCTCAATTAAGAGATAATACCAAATTTTTGAAACAAAACAAACCACAAACATAAAACAAAACAAAACAAAATTCAACGACCAACACCTTAATATTAAGAGAAAGATTAAACAATCATTGGTGTGAGCTCATGCCGGACCGCGCGCCAAGAGCTAAGTAAGACTCAAACCTTCCATCTCGCAGTACACTTCTTGCGATATCATGAGAAATGACTTTAGTTGAGATCGATTCTTGTTAAAAGAGAACCACAACGAAGGATTGGAGATGGCCCTAACGGCATCTTGCAGGTCCACACTAATGATTATCTCCTGGCCTCTTAAGTCTCGCAGACTTTAGCGACCATTGTAAATGTTTGTAGTAAAGGTTTCAACCACTAGACCACCCTGAATTAATTGCTGCTTTTTCTTTCTTGAAGCATTGATTTATTAGAGATATAGACACATCAAAAAAATTTACAAGATATGACCATATTTTTATACATAATCTAGGTCTCGCAAAATTCCGCCTTTATATTTTTTCAAATCATAATGGAGTCTAGCTAAAAATTACAACCACAATCTGAACTATTAAGGCATCATCACCATGCCAGGAACTGGATTAAATTCATTATATATGCAAAATAAATGAACTTTTAACTTACAAACACACTGTTAGTACTTGATTTGAGTTATTATACGGCAACAATAACACTTAGAACATGATTATCCATGACTTTTAAATGGGTTTTTTGCACTGTTCACGGACCCCACTGACACGTGACAGTCCGTGATTAGTTACTTTAAAAAAAAAATCAGAAAAAATAAAAAATAAGAATCCGAAATGAAGTTTTAGGGATAATAAAACTCTTAGCCCCTGACTTTTTTAGACACTGATTTTAGGCTGGATGAAGAATAGAATTTACATAACTGATTACTAACTTTTGTGACCCAATGGCAATGATGCTCATTAAATAGTGGGTTGAAAAAAATAGAAGAAATAGACACAATAATGTGTATTTTGGTATGGTTATCCTCTAAGTATATGCTGTGCCGACTACCCACATTAAAAAGCGATCGGGACTTTGATTACCATTGAAAAGTAGTAACAACTTGACCGTCAAGTGATTGATCAAAGAAACAGTAGAAACCATATTTTTACTCTCACGTTAACTATATAAACCAAGGCAAGGAGAAGTGTTATTTCATCAACTAAAACAAAACAAACAAAAGAGTCGAAGCTTTAAAACGAGAGAGAGAGAGAGAGAGAGAGAGAGAGAAATGGCGACGTCGGGAACATACGTGACGGAGGTTCCGTTGAAAGGGACGGCGGAGAAACACTACAAGAAATGGAGGAGCGAGAACCATGCCATCCCTGAAGCCATCGGTCACCACATCCAAAATGTCACCGTTCACGAAGGCGAATGGGACTCTCATGGGGGAATCAAGACTTGGAACTTCACATGCGGTACTACTTATACTTTCTAATTCGCCCCCTATATATATTCCAACACTATGTACACACTATTAGGCCATGATTATTGTGCTGTTCTTAAGGTGGGGTTCTTAGCGTAATATAAGAACTGTCTCTTAATTTTAACTAAGAAAAAATTAAGAGACAGTTCTTAGTTAAAGTTAAAAGACGATTCTTATATTACACTAAAAATCTCATTCTAACCTTACAATAATCATGTTCTTAAATTAAACTATGGCCTATATATGAAACCAAGGTATTGGTAGTAGTACTACTATGTACTGCCTATGAATTATGATTATTATTATCTATGGTTATATATATAGTTGTTCCGATATGTCCCAAGTAGCTCGAGAATACATATGAATACGTCTAATATTTTCCAATTCCCTCGGTTTTTGCATTTGTGTGTTGATATATGTAGGAAGAACTTAAAAAAAAAGAACTCTGTAGAATCAAGACAGAATATGTGAGCAAGCAAATGCAAACATACTTTTGCCTCTAGTGTTTGTGTTTACTATTAACAAAAAAAAAAGTAATTTCTTAAGATGTTAGATGAAATGTTTTACATAGGTTGGACACAAAACCAAATGTATGCAAACATTCTATATGTACCATTGTCATGAGTCATGACTTGAATTCAATCAATCAGGATATCATTGTGAATTTTGATATCTACAATAGTCTTAAGTTTGATTAGATTTTCGTACCACAACAACATATTTATACTTTAAAGTAGTAATTTAGTATGACTATAGTCAGAGCATTATTAATATCTAATCTTATAATAACAATATAATTTAAGTAATTTAGTTAAGTAACTAAACCAATAAAATCAAATAAATTGTTTCAAGAACTTCTCCAATTTTTCATTATATAAGAAACCATCTTATAAAATAACACTCATACTATTTTATTGTTGGGTGACGTAATGAAAAACTTTTGATAAGGGTGTTCTCATGACTAGTAGGGTGTGGAATATATATATATATATATATATATTATGAATGTGAGGGATCGAAATTTTAAGAACATATGTGTTCGTGTAATAAGATGGGAAGCAGGAGGTGTTCAAGGAAAGGAGAGAGATAGACGATGAGAAGAAAACAGTGACATTTAGAGGACTTGATGGAACAATACAAGGTGTATGACGTCATCTTTGAATTTATTCCCAAGTTAGAGGATGGCTGCGTCTGCAAAATCACTATGATATGGGAGAAGCGTAACGATGAGTTCCCCGAACCAAGCAACTACATGAAACTCGTCAAGAGCATGGTTGCTGACATGGACGACCACGTTCTCAAAGCTTAATCATCATCATCATCATCGCCATCACCAATTCACCATCACAATCACCGTCACCATGATCAATATCATCTCCATTACAAAATACTTGTTAAGATGCTTTTCAATTCAATAAATGGGGTCTTGCTGAGTTTATTTTCTTTGTAAGACAATGCTCTGATATGTTCTTGTGGTCATCGACTGGTTTGATATGTTATGCTTTGATATGTTCTTGTTTCCTTATCAATATGTTCCAATGTTATTAAGTGTGTCAAAGGTTTGTGGAGAATTTTCTAAAAGCTATAAGCTCTTAACCCCTAGTTTGATTCCTGTTGAAGAAGGAAACAAATGGTAAATGTACGGGACTACCAATTCAAGCCCGCCAAAGTGGTTGGTGTATAGTTGCATTTCCCACCTGGGCCCGACTCATATTGGTACCGATTAAGTACAAATGTAAGGCGATCTGCAGTGGTGAAGAACACTTCTTGGTCTCTTGAGATATAATTTAACATTTAAATAAAAAAATTCATTTAGATAATAACACTTGTGTCAAGCGTTTCTTTATGAGAGACTGTAGTCTCTTGAGGAAGAACTTATTATTCAGTTCTCTCTTTTTGTTTTCTTAAGTGGCATTATAATTCATTAATTTATGGCAAGAGACGAATCAGAAACTGACCAATATGCATACCTTAAAGATTTGGTCCTCAGTTATCTTGAATAAAATAATATATTTTCAGTGTTTATTTTTTAAAATCAAAATGCATTACTTATATTTATATTTGATCTCTTAAGTTCTTTATCTCTCTCGAAAATTTGTGTCAAACCTCATGTTGACACGTCACTGAGATCACTTCTTAACTATATGTTCCAAATTTTTGTAAGGTGAGTACTTCAAATTCTGAATGTATTAGACATAGGCGGTGATGTTGATAACGAGCACCTTAAAACTGAGTACCTCATATGCTTTTTCTCCGATGTATTGGAATATTTTCTGTGTGTCAGAGCATCTCTGATATAAAATTCCATTTTTTTTCAAAATAAAGTAAAAATATTATAATTTCACTTTATTTCTCACTTTATAATAGAGTGATAGACAAATAAAAATAAATTACTCTATAAAAAGAGTAAATTTCATTATATAATAGAAAATAAAATAGAGTTAAAATATTTTTTACTGCATACTCACTTTTACTTTATTTTAGAATAGAAAATAAAGTTAAATTGAAGATGCTCTTAATATAGTTGCATAGGAGTGGACTTTATTAGATTTAAATTATTGATTTATTTTGAAATTTAATATATATAATTTATTTAAAATTTTAAATCTGGGTCCATGCATTGATAAAAACCAACTAGCATACAATCCGCGTTAAAACACATACCATGTTTTAAAAATATAATCTTAGTGTAAAGGCAAGAATAAAATGTTAAATGTGCATATTAGTTTGGTGCATTGTTTATTTGAATTCTGATATACATGTTATGGTTACTGATTAGATATATCTTAGCTATATTAAACATTTCTCATAACTCAGAATCAATAATATTTTGGTAAATTAATGTTAATTAATGTTTGACCAAAATATTTTTTAATTAATATATTAATTTAAAATTTAAAATTTATTATGATTATAAAGTAAAAATGCATTGAAAAGCTATGAATAATCTAAATTTAGGAAAATAAGATTATACTACTTTATAGACATAACGGGCGGACCCCACCAGAGGACTCAAACCACAAACACACAGACTCAATTCAACTCTCTCTACATATATGTAGGTGGGAAGAAGATAATAGTCTCCATCTCCGATCTCCATGAAGCTACTGCTTCCTCTGTAAGTCTTTGTGCTGCCCCTTGTCATCTACTCTCTTCATCTAGAGCTTTAATTCTCTCTCTATGCATGTAGGTCTCAAGATCCCTCTGCTCTGAAACCGTCTCCGGCTCTTTGAATTACCTGAAAGTTAAGTTTTTTATTTAGTATTGATGGATACTCTTTTGAAAACACCCAACAAGCTCGGAACTTTCATCCCTCAGCTTCATGGGTTTGAGAGAATAAGCAGTAATAGTCATCCAAATCCTTCAAGGGTTAAGCTTTGTGTGAAGAAAAGACCAATCAAAGTTTGTAGTAGTAGTACAAGTAGTGCTCTTTTGGATCTTGTTCCTGAGACTAAGAAGGAGAATCTTGACTTTGAGCTTCCTTTATATGATCCTTCCTTGAACAAAGTTGTTGACTTGGCTATTGTTGGTGGTGGCCCTGCTGGTTTAGCCGTGGCTCAGCAAGTTTCCGAGGCTGGACTCTCTGTTTGTTCCATTGATCCTTCTCCCAAGCTCATTTGGCCTAACAACTATGGAGTTTGGGTTGATGAGTTTGAAGCTATGGACTTACTTGATTGCCTTGACACCACTTGGTCTGGTGCTGTTGTCTATGTCAATGAAGGTGTCAAGAAGGATTTAAGCAGGCCTTATGGGAGAGTTAACCGGAAACAGCTCAAATCCAAGATGCTTCAGAAATGTATAGCAAACGGTGTTATGTTTCATCAGGCTAAGGTTACTAACGTGGTTCACGAGGAGGTAAACTCAACTGTGGTGTGCAGTGACGGTGTGAAGATTCAAGCTTCTGTGGTTCTTGATGCTACTGGCTTTTCTCGATGCTTGGTTCAGTATGACAAACCGTATAACCCTGGCTACCAAGTAGCTTATGGGATTATAGCTGAAGTTGATGGTCATCCGTTTGATGTAGACAAGATGGTGTTCATGGACTGGAGAGATAGACATCTAGACTCGTGTCCTGAGCTTAAAGAACGGAACAGCAAGATCCCTACGTTCTTGTACGCAATGCCGTTTTCTTCCAACAGAATCTTTCTTGAAGAGACATCTCTTGTTGCTAGGCCTGGTCTGAGAATGGAAGATATTCAAGAGAGAAT
Source organism: Sinapis alba (assembly GCA_012274485.2). Classification (NCBI taxonomy): domain Eukaryota; kingdom Viridiplantae; phylum Streptophyta; class Magnoliopsida; order Brassicales; family Brassicaceae; genus Sinapis; species Sinapis alba. The sequence goes on along the minus strand of MU106198.1, from coordinate 90,636 downwards.
GGTTGCTAGGCTGAAACATTTGGGGATCAATGTGAAAAGGATTGAGGAAGACGAGCGTTGTGTGATCCCTATGGGAGGTCCTTTACCAGTCTTACCACAACGTGTTGTGGGCATTGGCGGAACAGCAGGAATGGTTCATCCTTCAACTGGTTACATGGTGGCTAGGACTCTTGCAGCTGCACCAATAGTTGCAAAGGCCATTGTGAAATACCTTAGTAGTAACAGCGTGAGAGGAGAACAACTCTCAGCTGAGGTGTGGAGAGACTTGTGGCCTATTGAACGGCGTCGACAGAGAGAGTTCTTCTGTTTTGGAATGGATATTCTGCTGAAGCTTGATTTAGAAGCTACTAGGAGGTTCTTTGATGCGTTCTTTGACCTGCAGCCGCATTACTGGCATGGATTCTTGTCTTCAAGGCTGTTTCTCCCGGACCTGTTGTTCTTTGGGTTGTCTCTCTTCTCGCATGCTTCTAATACCTCAAGATTTGAGATCATGACAAAAGGAACTGTTCCTCTTGCTAAGATGATCAACAATTTGGTACAAGACAGAGACTAAGGACCAGCAGAACTGAGAGTTGTTGCCCTTGGTGATATATATGGAAGCTGTTGGATAATTGTGAGATCAAATTTTTTTTTATTAGTTATTGTTTCTTCATAGAAACCAATTACTTAAGCGTTGTTGCATTGTGTTTTAACGAAGCAAAGTGTAGTAGTACTAGTAACGTAAAAGAGTGGATGGAGAACACAAAAGCAAGCAAGTCTTTCAAACTCCTTTCTCTGGTTTGACGTTTCAGCGAATCTTAGATTTCATCTTCCTCGAAAGGGTCTCTTTCAGGATAATCACCAACCTGCAAGCCAACACGAGTAGCACAAAATGTGGCTTACAAACTCAATCTATGCAGTCAATTAACTAGTTTACCGTGATAAGAACCAAAACTTAGATTGAGAGTGATACATATCCTTAGGCCTATGAGGCATTAACTAGTCTTATAGCTAACCAATGTGGGACTCCTCCAGACTCATACTAATTAGAAAGCAAACCTGCATTGACATCTTTCTTAACAAATAGCAAATTCTATTATGAAACCAGATCATGTCTAAGTAAGAGTAGACTACACCTTTTCACTCTGATGCTACTACCTTGTAAGAAAAAGAAATTACCTTTACTTTGTCTGGCCGGACCACACCACCATGAAGCGGAGGGCACTCAAAGAATCTTGTTCCTTTCACCCTGCATATATAAGCCAATTATTAAGCACATATAATTTTGCAGGAGTTTAAACTTAATGACTATAATATAGAAAGAGTTCACATACATGCCATCGTGTTTTCCAAGGGGTTCATCATACTGGATCCCAACCCAATAGCCAGGACCCAACGGCCCTGCTCGTCCAACATATTTGACCACTCCTCTTTTCTCCCCTGGCTCAACTTGGCATCTATCTCCCACCTTAATTTTTGACAGCAAAGAGAAAAAAATACTAAACTCGAAGCAGAATACAAAGAGATCTTGTCTCACGAAAATAACAAGACATGGAATAGTCTTTAAAAACACAAGTAAGAATCTGACTCACCTTGATATTTGCACATAGATCTTCCATGAAGTCTTCCTTCGTCTGTTGAAACGATCATATTTTCCAGTGACTATACCAAAAAAAAGTTTTAGTTTTGCAGAAAGCTTGACAATAAGCAATCACAGTTTACCTTAACCTCAGAAGCAGCTGGATTCTGAGTCACTCTTTGCTCTTTGAACTTCCTAAAACTATCTGGAATGTGAACACACAAACAAATATCATCAGAAGACATTGCCAGTAATCCCGGTGCATTCACTTTATAGAAAAATTTGTCCCTTCTGATACAGTAGAAAACTTACCAGTTCGTTTAGCATAGTCCTCTTCTGAGATGTTATACTTCTCAACCAATGAGGTATCTTCAAGCCAGCCTCCAGTTGTGACCGAAGAGGGATCAAGATCTACTATGTGCAACCGAAACCTTGTGAAAGCAACAGTAAAGACCAATCAGATGAACTAATACAACAAGAAGTCATCCATTTTGATTATCAAGATCACAGTGAACAGAGGTCTATAGAGTTAAACTGGTTCCAAATTCTCTAAATCAGAAACTGAAACTGAAACATCTCATCCATTTCAGTAACAGAAGTTACCCATCAAAAGGGGAGTAGAAACCGAGAGGTCTTGTATCATCACTAAGAGCTGCAACCTTGGAGCCACTTTCATCATAAAGCTCTAAAGCCATAGCATTAACAGACGTCCCACATTTTTTCCACAACTTTTCTTTCACAGCTTCAACATTCATCTTTTCACAACAACAACAAAAAACAAAAAAAAAAACAACAACAAATTTTGATCAGAGATAGAATTGCTATATAAAAAAAAGATGAACTTCAGCAGAAGAGACTCTCACTTGCGGAGAGAAACGAACATCCGCAGCAAAGCTCTTGAGGTTAGAGTGAGTAACGTGTAGAAGTACAGAGTCATCTCCTTCCATCTGTAAGCGCGAAGTCGCCATCTTTTTTCCACCCTCTATACCTGACAAAACAACGATTATCTTGTCCGAAATCGAATCAATGTAGCAGAGAGAGATTTTCCGACAAAGCGGAAGTAAGTTCAAGCAGAGATGTTTTAGCAGCCGTCGTGTAGATCGTGAAGGCATTTGTCTGTTTTGTTTTTAAAACCGAACCGGCAACCGAACCGGAGAAGTTCTTAATCATGGTTTAATTTGATTTTCCAGTTTGTTGCGGTTTTAAGCCGGTTTGATATGTCTACTCATATAGTATGAGCTCTATTAAGCAACTAACACATCATTATCCTTGGTCTCTTAATCTTAATCAAGTTTTTAACTCATAATTTAATATTTTTTTTATTTTTTCTTTGTATATTTAATGCTAAAACAGCTTTTATATCTCTTATTAAAAAACGGTTCTTAGTTAAGAATTGTCTCTTGTCCGAAATTAAAAACCCCGGTTAAAAGACTGTGGATAATGATGATAGTCTAAGAGCATGATTAACCCCGGGTTCTTAGGGTGGGGTTCTTAGCGTAATTTAAGAACCGATTCTTAATTTAACAAAGAAAAAGTTAAGAACCGGTTCTTAAATGTCTTATTTAAGAACCGGTTCTTAACTTTTTCTTTGTTAAAGTTAAGAACCAGTTCTTAAATTACGCTAAGAACCCCACCTAAGAATCCGGGGTTAATCATGGTCTTATTAACACTCGTTTCTAAATACGATTATAAACTAACAAAAAACATGCCAACTCTGTAAATTCTCAAATGTAAATTCATCTTTTTAAAATATTAAAGAAGTGGTTAGATCTTGACAGATTAAATATTTTGATCATCAAATAATTATTCTTGTTTTCCTTACTATTAGATTTTACAAATCATCTTAACACGAACAGTTACAATTCTGAGATGTAACGTGAAAGATAATTCTCATTTCTTCGATCGTTCAAACTCCAGATTATATACATAACGTAATTGCCAAGAAAACGTGAGGGCAAAGAGAGTTTCGTGATAACCTACAAAGAAAAAACTTAAAGAGTGAAACATATAGAGGAAGGTCATCGCTGGAGATCCATCATTTGTGAGAACTCAGTGACACATACGGATCTGTTACCATCATCCTCAAACGCTGCTATCATGCGCTTGCGGTCGTCTAGCGTGCACCGCTCGTCTCCAGTGTCTAGCTAAGAACATTCCGAGGAGCTCCTCAATATTAATGGTGCCAGAGTAACTGAAAGTCTCAACATTTTTGGTATATGAGAAATATACAAAGACTTTCAGTTCACTAATTTTGTTAGGATAACGGGTTTTATGGGCTTCAATTTATAACCGGAGCGGTGTCTGTAATAGTTTGTCCGCAAGATACATATTTTGCTGTCTAACATATCTCCAATAAGTTTCTCAAGTGAAATCATATTGTTATGATCCAACAGGGTTTTGATCATACCATTCTTCTAAAGATGATGGTCGATAATACACACAACAAACCTCAGCTGTTTCTTCTTCAGTATGTCTTCCAGTTGACGGTGCATTCGATATGGAGGGAGCGAAATGGGCGACTGACATGGGGAATCACCACAACCTGTAACTCAAATACAAAGTTGCATTGATAAAGCTGTGAGGAATAGAATCACTACTCTTCAAATGATGGGGAAGAAAGGATATGAGGATGCCAATGGGAAGGTGGTTTGCCTCAAGATGACAAAACAATGTTTAGTTGTCTTTTTAAGTCTCTATACAAGCAAGATGTATTCTTTGTAAAAAAAATTAGATTAAATCAATTTAACATTCATTAAAAAAAAAAGTCTCCAAACTTTTGGTATATATATGAGATACAAACACTTTCAAATCACAAATTGTCTTAGGATTATTTGGAAACTGATAATCACAAAGTGTACAAAGACTAATTTTGTTGACCAAGACAGTAAGGAAATACTTTCATTATTGACTAATTATATTGAAAGTAAGGAGATACTTTCATTATTGACTAATTATATTGGCAATATATTTACTTGTCTTCAACCCACTAATCACGTTGTATAAATAGATGCTACCCCTATGAATCCATAATCATCTCACTTCAAACATATAAGTAGGACAATATAATAAAATAAATGGGGAAAATCTCAGCAGTTTTTGTCATTCTTTTCCTGGTCTCGTCATGTAAGCATTATACATTTTATGATCTCATTCGATATGTTATATCCTGAATATGTCTAATAGTTTTGGTGTGTCTGTACATGAATGATTAACAGGCATGGTAAGAGCTACTGTTACATTGCCTTTGATAATATGTCAAACAGACAAAGATTGTCTGAAGGCTGGACTCCCAAAATGTGAGAACACAGGGAAGATGCCAACTTGCCACAGCAATTATTGTGGCTGTCCCGATAAAAAGCATCCTGCTTCCCCCACTTCTTCATCAATGACCTCCAATTCTTGATGATCTTCATATACATTCATGTGGATTTAATATAATGAAAAGACAATATATACAAACTCCTTAATCGTTATTTTCTCTCCATGTTTCTACCATCTGTAGTATCTCTCTATAATAACTAATGGGAATGTTTTAATAAAATAATAATGATGCATTGTCACATGGTCTGAGCTCTATTAATGGTATAAAAATAATTAAACCACTAAAAAAACTTTTGTTTATAAAAACAACAAAACTAAAATACTGCAGACTCTGTAAATTCTCGAATCTAAATACATCTCTATGAATAATTAAAGAAATGGTTAGAGTAACACTGAAGATGCAAAACATCCTTCTGAAGATTTTGACACATAGTCTCTAGCCAAGCTGTGCAATACGCCTGGGCATTCGGGTCTTCGGGTCGGATTCGGATGGGATCCTTGGGTCAGGTTCGGATCGGGTCTTTTCGGGTTCGGATTTTTCGGGTCTTAGAGTTTAGGACCCAATAGGGTAATTTGAAATTCTCAGTTCGGGATCGGTTCGGGTCTTGTCGGGTTCGGATCTTGTCGGTTCGGGTCTTGTCGGGTTCGGGTCTTGTCGGATCTGGGTCAGGTTGGGTCTTAATTTCGGTTCGGGTTTGGATCGGTTCCGGGTCGGGTTTAGTTCGGGTCCAGCCTGAAAACACCCAAAAACATAAAAAAATACATGAAAATATTTAAATATCCAAAAATCTAAAATTTTATTCAAAATATGAACATAAGACATGAAAAATACCCGAAACACACAAATATGAATCTTAAAAAAACATTTATAATACCAAAAGTATATTAAAAACACTCATATATAAGATGGTTTAGATATATGTAGGCTAGTTTAAGCTTGGTTTAGTGTAATTGATTCAGGTCTAAAATTACCCTATCGGGTATAGGGTATGGTTCGGGTTGGGTACTCTATCCGCGGGTCTTTAGGCTCAAGATCCAATAGGATAATTTGATTGGATCGATTCCTACATGGACCGGGTTTTTTCGGATCGATTTCGGATCGGGTCTTCGGATCCGGATAAAATTACCATGCCTACTGTGCAAGGTAATTCCAAGTGAAATGTATGATTATGTTTCTCTTAGTGATTACGATTGATCCTTTACTCCAAAAGAATCAATGCCAATAAAATTTGTCAGTACATAGAGACTTCTTCTTTTATGTACAACATATTTTATTTTAAAATACAAACTATGAAACATTCAATCTTGTTTATCATAAATTTGGTTTTATTATATATTTAGTTTTAATATATATTTTATTATTTTAATTGTATTTTTTTATAATATGTTTTTAAAATAATATACTTTTAAGGCATACAAAGAAGTAAAACACTTTTGATAAAAAAAAGTTTAAATTCACTTTATATTTATAAACTTAAGGTTGAAACTAACATTTTTATGAAAATACATATTTATTAAAATAATAATAGAAGTGATATTAACAAATTATTTTTCAAAAGTAAAAAAAAAACGAAAAGTCCTATAGCCCTATAAGGACTGGCCTTTGAAATATAGACCCGAAATATTTTTGAGACCGGACCTTACCAGTCCGAATTAACACTCCTAATTATTAAGACCCTAAGGCAAAAATAAAAAAAGATTGAGCCTTTTGGCAATTTTTTTAAAAAATATATTAATTTAAAATAAATTATGTAATCTTTGATTGTTTTGTATTCTCTGTTTCAGAATTTAAAAAAAAAACTAAGAATTTGATATGTATGTTTGTGTGGATATTTTTTATTTTATAAGTATATAAATTTGATATTGTATTTAATCATTTTAAATATATGATTATATTTTAGTGTTATACGTTGTGTATCTCAATAATATTATTATTTAAGTTTTTTATTTGACATTATTAATAAATAATGATTTATTTCATATATAATTTACTTTCGTTATTAATAGTTATTAAAATGTTAATATATCTTTTTCATTTTCTACAGTTTACATATAATACATATTTAAAATTTGTTTAGTTATACTGTGTAAATGGTATTTATTTAGAATTATTTATATTTGGTCAATTCTCTCAAATAACCTATTTTTAAGTTTTTATCACAAAATAACACTAAAAAATGACCAAAATAGTCTTTTCTTGTTTTCAAAATTTTAATTTTAGTTTTTTATTTTTTTGAAATTTGAAACTCTAACCCTTAAACTCAATCTTTTAACTCTAAACCCTAAGTCTAGATTACTTAATCCTAGAAGTATAAGTGTTTATTTACCTCTTCAATAAAATATTTTGGTCATTTTTCTCTTCGATACTATTTCTGTGATAATTTTTAATGGCTATTCTAGAGTATTTCTCTTTATATTTTTATGTTGTGTGTTAAAAAAATATTGTAGCATCTATTATTTTAGTATATTGCAGAATTTTATAACTAAACACATTATTATGTTTGTAATTTAAAAATATTGCAAGATTTTGTATTGATAGTTGTAAGGAGAAATATCATCTTTCAATATATTTCAAGTTTAGAAAAAAAATTCAAATTTATTTTGGTCAAGGAAAATTTTCTACAAATGGAATATTTATTTAGATGCTATAAAATCTCGATTCTGCAAATATTATAGATTACAATCATAAATTTTATTATAGATATTAAGGAAATATAAATAATTATGGCAACATATTATTTTAGTAAATTCTAGGGATATATGATATTTTGGATGCTGAGGTATTAAGTTTTCTGATTTTTATAATTATATTAAAATTTCAAAATATTACACTACTTTTGAATTTACAACATAATTATACTTTAGCATCAATGATTTTATCTTTTGTAAAATTTGGAATATTTATGTTCAAAATTTTATATTTGGGTCAAGAGAAATTTAGAAATTACATAATTACTTTGAGTTTAGAAAATTATATGACTTTAAAATAATTTATTAGTAAATTAATTCATTATTTTATTAAATATTTAAAATTTAGCTAATATTTTATAATTTTCTTAATATATTTTTTATCACTAAAAAGCATTAAATTTATAGTCAAACTTAATTTATCATTAATATCCTTAATAAATTATTAAAATTTCAAAGTTTTCTAATAGCATATATAGTAAATAACACATGAACTAAAGGTTTGTTATATATTTACTATATTTTGTATGTAATCATTTTATATAATATATTTTTGTGTATCAAAATAAAATATTATTATAAATTAATAATTATAAAAATTCAACAGATTTGTTATATTTATTCTCAGCAGATTTGTTTTTTCAGTATTGGAAATTTTAGTAATATTCTGGTATATTTATTCCCAACATATTTTATTAGAATTAAAAAATTAGATTTATATTAAAAGTTTAATTACCATTAGTATTTTGGGATAATTTGTAAATTATACTATTAATAGTTTGAAATTTGAAAATTACCCCCTTCTATTTTATTTTTTGAAAACTACATTTTATTCAATATGAATTGACATTTTTATCCAAATTAGATATTGCAATAATTAAAATATAAATCCGAAATTAATAGTAATATTACAATTAATAGTGTTTATGTTTAAGATAAATTTGGTTGTTGAAATAAATAATTTTATTTTACATTTAAATTTTTAAAATAACAAGGATATTATAAAAAAAATTATTATTTGTTTCCATTTTCTTCAAAAACTCTAGTTATATGCAACATGATTTTCCTTTAAAAAATAATAATTTCAGAATATAATAGAAGCATAATTAGAAACTGAAATCTGATTCATGAATTAACAACCTGTTAATCAAATGAGAGGAAGAATATGTGAAACTAGAGAAAAAGGGGTTTTAAGGAATTTGAGAATACAAAGAAGGAAGCGAAATGTCGTCTTGTTTTCTTTTTATTTTTCAAAAAATAAATAATTTAAGATATATTAAAAGAATATTGTGTAGATACTCTAAAGATTTCTTTTCTAAAACATTTTTTTTGTAAAATCGTTACTTTTAATTTTTTTTAAAAAAAGAATTGATAAATATTCAAATTGGACAATTAAGTAATTTTATATACACATTAGTGTACTTAAAAGAAAAAGCTTAAACAATAGTGTAGTTTTCAAATTAAAATCTTATTGGAGTGTATTTTTGCAAATTTTCCCTAATATTTTTATGTATTATTAAGATTTGTTAGACGTGTTATATATTTGATAGATTATGACTTTTTATACATTAGAGTTTTGAGTATTTCTATTTTAATAGAGTAGATATTCATTAACTGTTTTAGGATTATTTGGAAACTCATATTGTGCAAAGAATATTTTTTGTTGACCAAGACATTAAGAAAATAATTTGATTATTTTGTAACTAAATTGTCAATGTATTACTTGTCTTAACCTAGTAATCACGTATATAAATAGATGCTACACCCTATGAATCCATAATCATCTCCATTAAACATATAAGTAGGACAATAAAAAAAATGGAGAAAATCTCAGCATTTCTTGTCATCCTCTTCCTGGTCTCGTCATGTAAGCATTATCCGTTTAATGATCTCGATCATTTGATATGTTACATCTTTAATATGTCTAACTGTTTTGGTGTGTACATGAATGATTAACAGGCATGGTGAACGTGACTGTGACTATGCCTGCGATAAAATGTCAAACAGATGAAGATTGTGCGAAGAAGTATGGAAGATGTAAGGTCACAGGGGATATGCCAATTTGCCTCCATTATAACTGTAGCTGTTACCATGAAATGCATACTCCTGCATCGACAACCTCTAACTCTTGATGATATTCATATATATATTCGTGTTGATTTGAATAATGAAAAGGCTATATATAAAATGGTATCTGAAGAAACAAAAGAAGCTGCTTCAACTTGTATCTAGTACGATGTGAAGTTTCATCCCCCAAAGATACTTTATCTAAATCATCACAATAATCAAATATATCATCTTCCTTGTCACTTACAACACTAGGTGCTTAGCCCCCGCGCAAGCGCGGAGATATTGATGGAATTGTTGTTTAATATAAAAGGTGTAGAGATGGTGTACTCTGAAGTGATCTTTCGAAAGTGAATATCTGAAATTAATTGTTGATGTATGGTGGGGGTAAAGAGTTGTGGTAAATTTGTATGTGAGTTTTTGTTGTTAACTTATTTTTGAACTCGACTATCATTTGATCTAGCAAAATAGATTGTGGAGAAAAAAAATCGCAAACGTAGTTTGAAGATCACTTTACACGCATGCGACCGTATTTGTCTAAAATGAATCCTATATACTTAGAAATTCTTTGTGGGAAAGGAAGCGTGATTCCCATAAATTCTTAATTTTCTTTATGTTCCGGGAATCTCAGAAACGGAAGAGGCGGAGGAGGCAAGCAAACACAAACCAAGCAGTTCGATCAAGGCGGAAAGAATCGAAAGTAGAGTGGCAGACGACGGATTTAGCAACTGGAGCAGCAGATGAAGTAATTTTTGAGAAGGTGTAATAAAATTCTACTGGAAGAAGAATCGATGAGAGAATCAGAGATAAAAGGTTCCTTCGTTTAGATAGAAGATATATAAAGATGAATATAAGAGGTGTTACAGACGTTTCATTATTAATTAATGAAGTAAAGATGGGAGACGTAGAGGTAGAATAAGAGAAACTAATTTATGGAAACACAAACAATCGTATGTATTTAGATTAGTCTATAGGTATTTAACCCCCCACCCACCCCAAATAATCTATAGAGATTATAGAAGCTTTAGACTCCGTTGAATAGAAGGTTTAGAATAGAAGAGATCTACTGGGTCAAATAAATAATTTTATCTTATCAAAACATATTTTCAAAACAAATTACATCATGCGAAATCCATTTGATTTTCTTTATAAACTGAGATTTGGAATCTGGATTTTTTTTAATCTAAAAATGTATAGACTGGGATTCGAACCCCAAACCTGGATGTATAAACCTGTAGACCTTAACCACTAAACTACAGTAATCTATTTGATAAGTCACTAAAAACATCAGCCCATAATCCAGAAAAAAAATATTTGTGGGACCTACAAAATGCTGAGGTGGCAGCCTCATGAGAGAGCACAACTCCCTCATTATATAATAGATTTTCTTCTTTAAAATTTTGAAAATCAATAAAAGAACAAATTAAAACAAAATCAACCAACAAAATCTAAATCTAAATCATCTCACATAAACGAAAGTTTTTGATTAAAAAATTGATAATCAATACATGAACAAAGTTAAACAAAATCCACAATCAAAATCGAAAACGACATTATCTCCCATAAACTAAAGCTTTTGAAAAGTTTGATCGTAATGAGTTTAACGTCAAATTTCTAGAAATCTTATGATTGAGAGGAGAGAACTGATGAAATTTGGGGATAGGATTTATATTTTTGTAGTTAAAGATTATGAGAAAGGAATTAAAAGGGGATGCATTTAACGATAGATTTTGTGGAAGAATAATTGTTAATGAATATATTGAAGATGAAAATTCGATTCAGACTAACTCTGTGACTTTTGAAGATTTTTTTTCGCCAGCAAGATGAACAAAGAAGAACTTAAAACTCAAGACATTTGCATGGTGACAGCAAATTCTCCAAGACGAGGACCCTCTATACGTGGATCAAATTTGGGTTCAATTTAATTTTTGTACAGTCTTGTTCAAAAGTAACCCATAAACAAGTGAGGAAGCCCAATAAATAAAATAGCAGAAACAAAACTCATTAATAAAATATCCTAGATGGCATCACCATGAGTGAGTAAAGTCTTCTTAATAAAATATTTCATCCGTTTCAAGAAGATGTATATTATAGAGTTTTCATATTTATTAAGAAACTACGTAAAATTTTAACAATAAGTGCATTATTTTCTGTATTTAGCAATTTCCTACTTTTTCCGTTCTATTAAGATAGATGTTTTTAAAAAATAAATTATTTCATAGAGATGTATTTTTATGTTTTCTATACAAAAATTACAAATTTCAGTAAATTTAATTGAATTTATTGAAAGATTATTGGTTAAATGCATTAGAATTTGTTAATTTCTAAAACAATGTATGATTAATATATTATCTTAATATGTGTGAAAACATCAAAATATACAGTTTTATGAAATAGAGTGAATATAATTTTTCACCAATCAATTTATCATTATTATATATATTATATTGAAATTTACAATTTATCATTATTATATATATTAAAAAAGGTCAAATATGAATCTTTTAAATTTTTTTTTTTTTTTGAAAGATTGATCATTTTGAAACGGAAAGAATAAGATTTATAGATGAGACAATATCATTTATAGTTATTAATTGGAAGAAACGGCTATTAAGACCATCTATCAAGACTTTTGACCAAGATTTGATTAATGTTTTGACTTAACTCTTCATTAATGGATTTCCTGAAACTGCTAAATATCGGATAACCTTATCCGAATGGGATTTGCGGTTTAGACTTAAGGTGAAATCCGCACCAACACTAATCACATTCTATAAATAGATGCTACATCCTATGAATTTGAAATCATCTCCATTCAAACATACAAGTAGGACGATATAAGATTATCAAATAAACTAAATGGAGAAAATCTCAGCATTTTTTGTTATCATCTTCCTCGTCTCCTCATGTAAGCATTGTATGTTTTATGATCTTTGATTATTCATTTATCTAATAGATTTTTGGTGGGGGTACATGGATGATGAGTAGGTATGGTAGAAGTGACTGTTACAAAGAGTTATTTGAAACTGTGTCGAACAGACCAAGATTGCGTGGACTATAAATTTCCAAATTGTGAGAGCACAGGGAAACCCCCAATTTGCGAGAACAACTATTGTTGGTGTCCCAATCATCCACCACCCATTTATTGACGACCACCTCCAACTCTTGATAATCTTCATGTTGATTTACATAATGAAATGACAATATATAAATAAAACGTGTTCATCGTTATCTTCTACTCCATCTATTTCATTTTACTTGTCGTCCTATGTTTATGCATATATATTAAGAAAACATATAATTTTGTAGGTTTCCTAAATAAAAATACAATTACCTATACACCTAACCATATTTCAACCAATAGAAAAATAAAATAAAAAATCTTATTAATAATTTTTGCATTGAAATTCTAAAACGACACTTATTTTGAAACAAAATTTTTTTTCTTACAATAACAATTAAATCGAAACAGAGGAAGTAATAACTAATGGTGATGTTTTAATAATATAATGCTGCTTACTTACATGGTATGAGTTCTATTAAGAAAAACTAAAAACACTCGTTTCTAATTACGACAATAAACTATGAAAAGCTGCAAACTCTGTGAATTCTCAAATCTAAATACATCGTTTTAAAAACAAACTAAAAAAGTGTTTAGATTTTGACATATTTAACCTAGATTTTCCAATTGTAAAAAATATTTTGATCATTACATAATTATTCTTGTTTTTCTTGATATTAGATCTTACAAATCATTTTAATAATCCTGATTCAAGTAATCTAAAAACAAAAACAGATGTAATTTAAAAGAGTTGATTTGGCTACGTAAAAACCCTGTCCTAAGAACCTGCCAATAAACATGCCTTCAACATTTTTGGTATATGAGAGACACAAAGACTTTCAATTCACTAATTGTGTTAGGATTATTTGGAAACTCATAATCACAGACTGTACAAAGACTATTTTTTGTTGACCAAGACCGTAAAGAAATACTTTCATTATTGACTAATTATAATGGCAATGTATTTACTTGTCTTCAACCCACTAATCATATTGTATAAATGGATGCTACACCTATGAATCCATAATCAGCTCTCTTTAAACATATAAGTGACAATACAAGAAATTAAATGGAGAAAATCTCAGCATTTTTTATCATCCTCTTCATGGTCTCGTCATGTAAGCATTAGCCGTCTTATGATTTCATTCGATATGTTACATCCTTAATATGTATAATAGTGTTGGTGTGTACATGAATGATTAACAGGCATGGTGAAAGTGACTCTGACAATGCCTTTGATTATATGTCAAACAGACAAAGATTGTCTGAAGGTTGGACTCCCAAAATGTGAGGACACAGGGAAGATGCCAACTTGCCTCCATAATTATTGTGGCTGTTACCATGAGATGCATACTCCATCGACAGACTCCAACTCTTGATGATTTTCTTATATATATATATATATATATATATTCATGTTGATTTGAATAATGAAAAGGCTATATATATAACTCTTTCATTGCTCTCTTCTCTTCATGCATCTTCTTTCTGCAATGTATCTCTATAATAAGTTAATAACTAATGGCGTATTTGGCTTTGGACCGCTATTTTTCTTTTCCAGTTCAATAAAATAATACAGATGTTGTATTACATCTTTCAGTTAGTAATAGTAAGCTGTTGGTATGTGAGTTAAAGACACGAAGCCATCACTTGCAAGTTTTGTACGTTAGATATGCATAGCTTTATAGACAAAAATCTTTATGTGCACTAAAAAAATCTTTATAAAGGATAAGTTAGCATCAAAAGCACTCGAAGTCATCGACCTGAAGAAGCAGAGAGGAAGCAGCTCTCTGCTTCTTCAAGAACAATGTATTGAAGTGAACCAATATAACTTTAACTAGCACATAATTAATTCACGGCTTGTAGTAAACTTTTTACGTGGTCCTATTTGATGTGATTATGCCATTGAGTCCAACACATATAATAGAACATTATGGTAGATAGATTAACAAACTATATGGAAGTTATATATGTAGAAGTAGTAAAGAGGAGAAATCAAGGGCATTTGGGTCCACCGAGTTTAGTCTTCCAGTTGTTGTAACAAGGACAGACTTGCTTGTTGCCATAAGTACCTGAAGGCACACACAAGCACTTGGCACAACATTTGTTGCAGAAGAACAAACATGGCTTCTTGTATTGAGTATTTGAGCATCTATCTCCACACCGTGGCCCACACTCTAGTACAGTCCAAGAAAATGGATTTAATTTCGCATTCAGCGCATTCAGCGCAATCAATTAATTTATTGAAAGCTAGACTAGGCATTGGTTTACCTTGGGGTTGAAGACTGCCTTCAGTGGTACCATACTGTCAAAATCAAGGTTAAGGAAGTTGAAAAGGATTTTGTTGATTTCATGAAACTCTTTTTTTTTTTTTTGTGAGTAGTGAAACCAGAGAAACTCACTTGGGAGCTATTATGATTTGGCGGTTGCGACTGGGGTGGATGTGGTTGTGGAGCAGGAGAATCCAAGTGTATTGGCTGTTAATATTCATGACGTATGATAATACAAAGTTTGATGAGTGTGAAGAACTGAAAAAAATATAATTAGGTAGATCCTAAAATAGAAAGAATCTCCAAACACTTACATGCATTTGAGCAGACATAACAAGATGTACAATAACGATGGAGAAAACAATGGTGTTAAGGTTGATTGCCATTTTAGATAACACAGATGATTGTAATGAGCTCACGTTGAGGGTTTCTTCTGCAGACTAAGCTCACTATGAACAAGGATATATAGGGGTCAATATAAATAGTCCAATCCAAATAAAAAATTAAGATTATTTTTTTGGTGGAATAAATATATTATCAAAATTGGTATGAATATAGACTTCATGTTGTCAATCTTGTGCATGTGAAGGAGAGCGAGAGCAAAAGTTGTGATAACGAACGTATCACATGTGTGTTGTTGCTGCTCTTGGTCCTATCTCTTTCTCGTGACTACAGTTTTTTTCCTATTCAAGTTAAAACTTATTTTGTATTTTTGTGATTTGTTTATAAATTTTCTTGGAGAAGAATTACATCAAGAAAGACACGTACGTGGCTAGAATTTCCGAGCTAGGTTCGAAGTGGGTTTCCTCTTTAAGGCACCCCGTGATCTTATTGTGTTTGCATGCATATATAGCCATTGCATGTGGTGACAATGGCGATCAGGTAGAACGTTTCTCTTTGAAGGCGCAGAATGTTTAGAACGCATCGAACATTTTCTTTTTCTTTTTCTTTTAACGTTCAACAAAATTTCGAGGTGCAATAGAGAACTTCCTGGACTTCTCGGGCTCTTTCATACGCTGGAAGAAGAGAACTTCTTTCTTCTGTCATTCATGGAACTGTTAATTTTTGGTTCTCCACTTTTCTTTTGCCTAAAGGCTGTGTCAAAGCAATAGAGTCCTTATGCTGCAGATTCCTGTGGAACGGGAACATAACATACAGAGCTGCAGCCAAAGTATCTTGGTCCAACGTCTGTCTCCCCAAGTCAGAAGGAGGTCTTGGCCTGCGCAACCTGACAATGTGGAACAAAACCCTCTGTTTAAAGCTATTATGGCTGCTGTTTGCAAATGATGAATCATTGTGGGCTCAATGGACAAAAGTACATCGTCTAAATGGTGAAAGTCTATGGTCTATCGATGAAGAAAAGCAGGCTTCTTGGATTTGGAAATCAATACTCAAGCTAAGACCCTTGGCTAATCAATTCATAAAATGTATCATTGGTAATGGGTTGAAAGCCAGTTTTTGGTTTGATAACTGGTCTTTGCTAGGACCTTTAATAAAGTTCATTGGGTGTTCTGGTCCAAGCCAGCTTGGAATTCCTCTATCAGCTTCAGTCAGTTCATCTTGCTCATCAACAGGATGGTTAATCAGACCAGCCAGATCTCCTCAAGCCGAGCAAATACACATTATGCTTTGTTCTATACCTCTGCCTTCTCCCACATCGAGTTCAGATCATTATGTGTGGCAGGTTGGTGATCAGGTTTCAGACGCCTACTCTGCGCGCCTCACGTGGGATTCTCTGCGACATCACGGTACTCCACAAGGTTGGGAGAATAAAGTATGGTTCCCCGGGCACATACCGAGTCATGCTTTTCAGATGTGGATCACTCATTTAGATCGTCTCCCAACTAGAACTCGTATTGCCTCTTGCCTCTTGGGGTCTTCTAAGTGACACTTCATGCTGCTTCTGCAACAACTTTGCAGAGACCCGAGACCATTTATTCTTGCGCTGCGTTTATAGTGAACAACTCTGGACTCTGGTCTTGAGACGCCTTGGGTACAGACCCGTCATGTTTCACACTTGGACAGCTCTCATCGAATGGTCAGACATTAAAGACAACATATGTCCGACTTCTCTTCGTCTCTTGGTGGTTCATGCTACCATTTATAAACTGTGGTATGAGAGGAACGCTCGTCTTCACTCATCACCTGTCTCTACACCACAAACAGCTTTCAAGAACATTGACAGGTTAATCAGACAGGTGATCCTTGCAAGAAAGTTCCGAAAGAAGTTCCGCAACTTATTAAGACATTGGCTGAAACACTCATCCTAATTACTGTTTGTTGGTAACTTGTTTACTAACTATGGAAGCCCATCATTGTTTTTTTCCCTTTTTTGGCATTGATCGGCTTAACTGAATCAAACCTTGTATTAATACATTCTGCTTCATTTTAATGATATTAACATACTTATCAAAAAAAAAAAAAAAAAAAATTTCGAGGTGCAACAAAAGGAATAATTTCAGGGGAGGGGCAGATCGGTCATGTACCAAGCCTTCAAAATGTTTAAAAAGTTTTATATATACACACCTCCAAATTTATAAAGAAAAAGTTTCAAGCTCTTTTGATCAAAAAAAAAAAAGTTTCAAGCTCCCAAATTATTACAATTTTTATTGAATCGTCCATAACTCTCAAAATCTCAGAGTCGGAAACATATGCACATGATGTTTGATTTTGGACCCATGCTTATATTTAAAGTTTGATTATATTAATTTTGAAAAACCTTGTAGAAAATATGTAGTGCAACGTTAGTTATACAAATTGTTAACTTCATACTATAAGTTACTAGTGACGACTCCATATAATAATAATAAGTTCATAACCAGAACAAATATTGACATTTTACAGCTGTTATCAGCGTTACTAGTGCAAAATTACATTACCATCGATAGTTCTGTCTCTATTTGTATCCTTAGTTTAAAATGATTTGAGTTTAAAATGTATCAAATTAGCAAAAAATTAAAATTTTATCATTTTTGTTATTTGATCAATTAATTACTTTAGGCCTGGCTTGGCAAATGACTTGTCTTGGCATTTGGGCCTTAGGTTCGGTCCATACCAGTTCTTATGGGCTCCAAGTTTTAACAAAATTTTGGTTTGTTTTTTGGAATGGTTCTTGTCGGAAGAAAAAAAAACTCTGTATCTGAGCGTAGAAAAAAGAAGGTAAGATTATTATTATATGGCTTTAAACAAAGGAGGATGACGCAGACGATTCGAAAATCAAGGTGGTGGTGCAGAGTGGAGGCTGTCGTCTTCCTTTTCGGCAATGGCTGCTGAGTGGTGAGCCCCCCCCCCCCCCCCCCCCCCCCCCCCACAAACCCTAAAAACACCATCCTTCCCTGTTTCTGTTCGCATTCCACAAATTCTGGAAAGCGATTTGATATTATACGTTTCAATAAGAAGAAGAGCCACACAAAGTGTCTTAGAAAGTGATTGAAGCTTTCCATGGTTGGTCTCTCTCTCTCTCTCCTTCTACTACTTAGCTTATTATCTGATGAAAGGAAAGTGTTTAGATTTGAATCTGTTGGTGTACGTTCGTGTCTTAATCGATTGATGTTGTTTGCTTACTTGGTAAATGAGTTGATGCTGAATAGATTTAAGTTCTCCTCTTTATTGGGTTTCTACTTAAGATTAGTTTTTGGAGTTTCTTGATTCTTAGCATCATCCCTATTGTTGATGCTTTGATAATGCTAATGAATGCTTAAAGTAGTCAACTTTAGTTGTTTTTAGTGATGCAATCAATCCAAGTGATTCTCCTGCCTTGGCTTGTTAATTGGATTTCAAAAATGAGCTGAGTTGTGCCCGTTTTTGTTATAGGGCTTTTGAGTTTTGTGACTGGAGAACAATGTTCATTAATGGAAAAAAACACTGTTTTTTTTTACCCAACTTATTAAAGCGTATTCTGGTTGTAGATTTGACATTCTCTCCCTGATGCTCATTTATGTGAACGGGTTTCTAAAGTGCGGAGCACCTCTAGTTCCATTCTTTTCTTCTCACAAAAGAGAATCCTTCTTCACTAAACCAACGCCGAGCTCTTTAACTTCAGATCCTCGGGATCGTGTTTATTTCAACAATAGTAAGTATATTCACCGTGCACTTGTTTCATGCCTAGGACTTGTGTTCTTAATGTTTTGTTTGCGTCTCTAGAGCTTAGGTACTCAAGCAAATCAATACAAGTTGTGGAGAATTCTGCCACTGATATGGGTGCCAAGGAAGAGAAGGCAGATAATGCAGCTTTATCTTCTTATGATGATGCAATGGACGCGCTCTCCACTCTTATTTCTCGTCGACGTGGCGACCGCTCACCTACCTTAGGAACTCGTGACAAGCTGGAGCAAGTCGTCTCATATCTCAAGGTGAGATAATACAGCCACTTACAGTCATCTTTTTCTTTGTGGTGGTGCTTTCTAGAATAGGCATAAGCTCAAATGAAATAATACAGGAGAGGCATACAAATACTATTGAGAATATTTTCAATACCAAGTATGATATGAATGTTATGTAACTCGTTCTGAACTGTCTCAAGTGACATTGGAATTTCAATAGACTTCTTTCTTTGGACTGAGATTTCTCTGTTGAGAGGTATGTTGCCTCTGGCCGTTAAGAATTTGGAGTGTTGTGATGCAAACCGAATCTCTTTCATCCTTTCTTTTGAAGACTCTTATATTTCTTATCATTCATTGGTACTAAAAAGTGGAAGTTATGTCTGCGGTTTTGGTTTGACTATACAGATTTTGGACCTGGAAGATAAAATTAAAGAACTAAAAGTTATTCATGTCGCTGGAACGAAGGGAAAGGTACGTTGCTTTTTTACTTTTGCTGCTTATTACAGGTCCGGGAATTTGAAACTTCAACTTGAGATTGTTAGCGCTAGATTTTATTGAGATGATATTGTTTCCAATTTTGAGTAATTAGCACTTGAAAGAAAAACTCAGATCAACTATTCCTGGCTATCCGAAAGTTACATAACTATAGCTGATACGTATGAAATTCATGTGTTTCAGTGTTCCATAAGCAGCTTCTGATTTTCTTGGTCTGCCTTTGAATTTGTGTATTTATCAGGGCTCAACATGTGTCTTCTGTGAGGCAATATTACGTAACTGTGGGTTTCGAACAGGATTGTTTACATCTCCTCACCTGATGGATGTGAGGGAAAGATTCCGAATAGATGGGTAAGTTCATTAGTATATTGATGTTCAATGCTCTACGTGAACACTGAGACCAATTTGAAATGCTATTCCAGCTTGGATATATCTGAGGAAAAGTTTCTACAGTATTTCTGGGAATGTTGGAAGTTACTGAAGGTAAAAGACTCTTTCGTTATGCATTGCTTTTGATTTCCAGTTTGAAATGTATGTTTGGATATAGTCTTTGAGTATTATTATTCATTGCTCACTTTCTGCCACGAATTACCAGAAGTCATGTAATTTGCACTGCTTATGGAGAGGTGAAGAAACCGTACTAGATTTTTTTTGCTTTGGTCTGAGGGATATTTTGGTTTAATACCTTTTTAACTACGAGTAAAATACTCTGGTGTGGATTATGAGCAAACAGTGTAGATATCTAATCGTGAGCTTCTTATTTGCAGGAGAAAGCTGTAGATGGTATTACCATGCCTCCTCTTTTTCAGTTCCTCACAGTGTTGGCATTTAAAATTTTTGTTTGTGAAAAGGTATATCTCTGATCAACTATGTTATCCGATAAGTCTTGTTCACTTCTTTGTTTCCTAATCCAAGCTATAGTTACATAATATTCTGTTAAGAATTGGGCCATCCTCGCAATTGCATCATAATCTACTTTCAGTTATGCTCTTCCGAAAGACCAAAATTGCTGATATTGATCACATGATATCACTAATAAGTATAGTTTCAGGATATATTCTCTCTGCTTTGACGGAACTCCCCTTGCACCGAAACCTTACGTATTGGGCTAAAACTGAATGTTCCTGTTCCTGATAGGTTGATGTTGCTGTCATTGAAGTTGGACTTGGGGGGAAACTTGACTCCACAAACGTTGTAAGCATCTTTTGAGTTTCTTACGTTCCGAGTTTCCTGTCATATTTATTTAATGTTGGACATCTGTATTCATTAAAATAGTAAAATGTGAATTGCAGATTCAAAAGCCTGTTGTCTGCGGCATTGCTTCTCTTGGGATGGATCATATGGATATATTGGGTATATGCCACACTATTTATTCTCAGAGCCTCAGGCAAATGTTTTTTCTTACTAACGCTTTACTTTGCTAACTCTAATATCTCAATGCTGATTCGACACAGGACATACGTTAGCTGACATTGCTTTTCACAAGGCTGGGATTTTCAAGGTACCTTCCCACTTTAAGCTATTTTGAAAAAGTTTTCCTTTATCTCTAAATGCAATATGTTTATTTCAAGAGTTCCAATTGGCAGATTCATGTTAGATATTCTCTGATTTGCTCTGTTTCCTTGTATGCTAATGTAAGCCTCAAATCCCGGCCTTCACAGTACCACAACTCTCTGAAGCAATGGGGGTTCTTCAAGAAACAGCTAATAATCTTAAGGTAACTTAGAGTTTATATTTCATTCTTTTTCCAAGTACTCCCACGATTAGTTCTACTGTATTAATTAAAGTACAAAAGGATTGGTCTGATAAGAGTTTATCGAATAATCAGGCAGTTTCAGCATGTGTATTAGTGAGTGGGATCAATATAAATAGGAGAGGCTTGAAATGTAGGAAGCGGTATCAAGTGTTTTGGGATTGTTTGGGTTTGGGAGTGCTCTAGAAGTGATCACCATAGGTCTATCTTGGGTTCCTTGGTATCCTTGATTCTCAGTTTTGGAAATAATACATTTTACGGTTTCTAGCCTTATCATGGTCTTTAGTTCATCTTTGGTTTAGTTATGCTGTTATTCAAACCGAATTACAAGGAATAAATACTAAATTTGAGTGCTGTTTAACCTGCGTTGTAGGTTCCTCTGGAAGTAATAGCGCCTCTTGACCTAAAAAAGTTGGATGGAATTGAACTTGGCTTGTCTGGGGATCATCAGCTTGTAAATGCAGGT
Source organism: Sinapis alba (assembly GCA_012274485.2). Taxonomy (NCBI): domain Eukaryota; kingdom Viridiplantae; phylum Streptophyta; class Magnoliopsida; order Brassicales; family Brassicaceae; genus Sinapis; species Sinapis alba. The sequence continues at coordinate 68,635 of MU106198.1, read as the reverse complement.
CTTGCTGTTTCTCTTTCAAGATGCTGGCTTCGAAGAACTGGGAACTGGGACAAGATATTTCCAAATGTTGGGTTTTGCTTTTAGTCATTAAACCTTTATCAAAACTTCCAATGGGTTTATTTGCTGAATCTGGTTTGCTCCTTTGGGGGTTTTTTATTAACAGGGAAGTAATAAAACTGATATGCCGGTGGCGTTTTGTCGTGGTCTGGCAACGGCACGTCTTCATGGGAGAGCCCAAGTTGTTCATGATTTAGTATCAGATCAGCAGGACTCGCCAGGCTTGACGAAAACTCCATGTGGTGATCTGATCTTTTACTTGGATGGAGCTCACAGTCCAGAGAGCATGGAGGCTTGTGGCCGATGGTTCTCTTCTGCAGTCAGAGGAAACAAAAGCTTATCTACTCCTGTCAATGGTTACAGGAGACATGAGGAGTTAGGTAGAGACTTTAACAGAGTCTCCAAGCAGGTACTCAAGACCAGCAATGATCAATGCAATTGCTTGTTGACAAAGTTCTTTTGCTTTCTGCTCAATTGCTTATGAAAATTTTGTATTTGATACTTTGATCTGACTTGTGAAGAGTTCTTCTGTGTTAATAGGTTCTTCTGTTCAACTGCATGGAAGTGAGAGACCCTCAAGTTTTACTTCCGAAGCTTGTCACCACTTGTGCTTCCTCAGGTAATCTGAAAACAAATTATACTCTGTTTTTTTTATAGTTTCTTGTTAATATTTAATGCATATTGGTGAATGAAAACATTTTCAGGCACTCATTTCTCAAGAGCACTGTTCGTTCCGAGCATGTCAACTTACAACAAAGTCATTTCAGGCGCATCAGCTATTCCTTTAGATACACGTAGAAAAGATTTGACTTGGCAATTCAGACTACAGAAACTCTGGGAGAGATCAATCCAAGGAACAGGAAAAGGTTAGCTTTCGCGTCTTTGTACTTAAATTGATTTTGCGCTTAATCTTGAGCATTTGTCCGGTGACCAAATCAGATGCTGCGCTTGACCATACACTGAACCCTGATGGAATAACTTCCTTACCACCTCATGATTTCCTGTGTGGAGATGCACCTCATTGTGGGGTACCTACAGGGACACATATCACTTCAAGCGCTGTAATGCCTTCACTTCCATTGACCATAAACTGGCTACGAGACTGCGTACGCCGGAACCCTTCGCTGAAACTAGAGGTAAAGTCAAAAGCTATATTCATTATCCACTTGGGAGACAAAGTCTCAAAGTCTTTTCAGATTCTTTAGAGTAGAAGAGAGCATTAACGTCTTCTCTGGTATTGTCTTCTTCTTGTGTTTTTCTTTTCCTTGCCACAGGTTCTGGTCACAGGATCGCTACATCTTGTTGGAGATGTACTCAGATTGCTAAAGAAATGATTATTCTTTTTACCAAATCTGAAAAAGGGCTTCTTCAAGGTTAATCTTACAAAGGTCCAATTGTTTCTATACATCACCTTTTTTATTCATAATTACCAATTGATTTTTTAGTCAATTTAGCTTATTAACATGAGAAGCCTCATCTAAGCTTTGTATTATTCTGTTACACAATTTTATATTTTCTCTCATGTCTCTAACGTTGCATATCGACCATGAGTTGAACTGTTGATAATTATTAGACAGAAGCCCACAAGCCCAATATTGATTCAATATCAAGTTCATATGTTTAGGGTTTCCAGCAAGTGTTTTTCATATAAATAGAAAACTATGTAGTAGAGAAATGTAATCTGGAGAGTTGTCTTTCAAGCATCTCTTCCTCATATATTTGATCATATAAATCGAATGTCTTTTGACTCTTGGTGACAAACTAAAGTTCATCCGTTCTTTACTTTCTTGCTTATGAATAAAGCTCCTTAGAGCTGTTAGTCTTTCTATCTATACCTTAATCAACAATAAATCTCTTGTTTTGGATTCCCCTACAATAATAACTGGATGATGAACATATGAAACATTTAGTACTAAAACAGAATGCTTCATATAACCTTAACATGTTGATGACGGTATCAAGGACATCCTTATTTTCCACCAGATACTTTTCAGCTATAACTTTCTCATCAACGACCTCGCCTTCATTCAAATGGCTATCTGATATATATTTCTTTTGTTTCAAAAAGATATATGTTTTTAAAAAAAAAAATATTTCTAAAAAATGCAATTTTTATATTTTCTATGTATATTTTGTCAACTAAAAATAAGTAATTGCAAATTTCAAAAAATTGATTGTATTTACTAAATTTTTATTGGTTTAAACTCGTAGGAAATAGATAACTACAAAAAACTATGCATTGAAAATTGAAATTTATTATGTTTTATTAATATGTGTGAAAATTTTAAAATATTTATTATTTTGAAACGGAAGAAGTATATGCTAGATGACTCACCCGCGTATATATACGTGGGAATACATACTTACATAAAAACTAAATTGTAATAGTTATTAATATTTATTTTTGTTTAGTTTAGTTTTATATTTTATATTATTTTAATTAAGCATGCATATTATTTATGAGTTATTGAGTTGTGATGTTTTAATATATTTGATTTTATAGAATATTTAGATAATTAGTTTCAACAACCATCAAGAACTCTGTCAAGCTTCATGTTTTTAGGGTGAAACGAATGATAATTTCAGTCCCGGCTCTGTTCATATGTTTTGGAGGAGCATTTGCATAAGATCCAACTTATTTTCATTTTCATTTTTATTTTCATTTTTATTTTTATTTTCATTTTCATTTTCATTTTCATTTTCATTTTCATTTTCATTTTCATTTCATTTTCATTTTCATTTTTCATTTTCATTTTTATTTTTATTTTTATTTTTATTTTTATTTTTATTTTTATTTTTATTTTTATTTTTCATTTTCATTTTCATTTTCATTTTCATTTTCATTTTCATTTTCATTTTCATTTTCATTTTCATTTTCATTTTCATTTTCATTTTCATTTTCATTTTCATTTTCATTTTCATTTTCATTTTCATTTTCATTTTCATTTTCATTTTCATTTTCTAAAAGGTGTCCAAATATTTTCATTTTTAGGGTCTAGATTATTAATAGGGTCCAGATTATTAATTTTGTAGTATGCTTATAACAAAATTTTTTTTTTATATATTCATAACGATTATTAGGGTTCATTTATTTATTCTAGCATAAAGTCTTATTTAATGTTAAGTCGGACTTGCTAATACGTCTGAAGACAGAAGTGTGAAATCACTGCTGATAGTGGTTCCGGAAAAATCAATGTCTTTTCAGACTCTTTTGACTTAAATTCAAGCATTCGTAGGCCTGCGAAAACAAATATCCGAACCGGATCTAACTCGAAATGGACTAGTTCGGTTTGATTTTGGTCTTAGTCCATTTATCCGATGGGTATTAGTGTTGATTACCATTAGTATCAATCCATATATTTTAAGAAATTTTTTAAAATTATGATAATCTTGTTTTAAAGTATAGTTTCATCATGCATTAACGTAGGATGATGTTCGAAGAAGATTGGATCTTTTGTTGTCTCCGTTTCTCTAGAGAATAAATATTTTTAGTGGTTATTTCACTGATTTTGCACTATATGAAATCTTATTAAATTAATTGTTTTAAAATTTAAAACGACGCCCATTTAACCTGAAAATAGTTAAGCATACACTAATACAAATAAAAAATGTTTTTAGAAATTTTATTAAACACTAGAGACTATAAGCTTTGGTAAATAGAACATTTACAGAAAAACTCAATATTTTTGTAGAGTTTAACCTACATATTTTAAGAAAAAATTAAAAATTATGACAATCTTGTTTTAATGCATAGTTGCATTGTTCAATGACGTAAGATGATGGTCAAACAGATTTGAATCCTTTGTTGTCTCCGTTTCTCTAGAGAATAGATATTTCTTAGTGGTTATTCTACTGATTTAGGTAGTATATAATGTTTTATTAAATTAATTGTTTATAAATTAAAAACCATTCTCATTCAACCTGAAAGAGAGTTTAGTATACATTAATATAAATAATGAATGTGATTATAAGTTTTCAAAAATATGAAACTTTAAACTTTGGTATATAGAACATTTACCAAAAAACTCAATACTTTTTAGGGGTTAACCCATATATTTTAAGAAAAATAAAAAAATGTGACAATCTTGTTTTAACGCATAGTTGCATCTTTCACTAACGTAAGATAATGATCAAAGAGGTTTGAATCCTTTGTTGTTTCTGTTTCTCTAGAGAATAGATATATCTTAGTGGTCATTCCACTGATTTAGACTGTATATGATGTTTTATTAAACTAATTGGTTATAAATTAGAAATGATTCCTATTCACCCTGAAAAAGAGTTTAATATACATTAATATATATAATGAATGTGGTTATAAGTTTTAAAAAATATTAAAGACTATAAGTTTTGGTAAATAGAGCATTTTCCGAAAAACTCAATATATTTTTGTAGGGGTTAGTTAACCCACATATTTTAAGAAAAATTCAAAAATTATGAAAATTTTGTTTTAATGCATAGTTGTATTTCTCACTGACGTAGAATGATGGTCAGAAAGTTTGGGTTCTTGTTGTCTCTATTTCTCTAGTTAATAGATTTTTAGTGGTTATTCCACGAATTTATGCAGTATATGAAATTTTATTAAATTAATTATTTATAAATTAAAAACGATGGCCATTTACCCTGAAAGAGGGTTAAGCATACATTAATACAAATAAAAAATGAGGTTAGAAATTTTATAAAACATTGAAGATCATAAGTTTTGGTAAATAGGGCATATATCAAAAAAATTAATATTTTTGTAGGGGTTAACCCACATATTTTAAGAAAATTTTCAAAAATTATGAAAATCTTGTGTTAATGCATAGTTGCATAGTTCACTGACGTGAGATGATGGTCGAAGAGGTTCAAATCTTTTGTTGTCTCCGTTTCTCTAGAGAACAGATATTTCTTAGTGGTTATTCCACTGAATTGGTAGTATATGAAGTTTAATTAAATTAATTATTTAAAAATTAGAAACGATTATCATTCACATGAAATAGAGTTTAATATACATTAATATAAGAAATGAGTGTGGTTATAAGTTTTAAAAAATATTAAAGACTATAAACTTTGGTATATGAAGCATTTACCAAAAAACTCAATAATTTCGTAGGGGTTAACACACATATTTTAAGAAAAATTCAAAAATTATGACAATCTTCTTTTAATACATAGTTGCATTTTTTACTGACGTAGGATGTTAGTCAAAAAAGTTTGGTTTCTTTGTTGTCTCTGTTTCTGTAGAGAATAGATTTTTCTTAATAGTTATTAAATTAATTATTTTAAAATTAAAACGATGCTCATTTACTCTGAAATACGTTTAAGAATAAATTAATACAAATAAAAAATGAGATTAGAAATTAAAAAAAAACATTAAAGACTATAAACTTTGGTAAATAAAGCATTTACCGAAAACTCAATATTTTTGTAGGGGTTAACCCACATATTTTAAGTAAAATTCAAAAATTATGACAATCTTGTTTAAACGCATATTTGCATCGTTAATTGATGTAGGAAGATGGTTAAAGAGGTTTGGATCCTTTGTTGTCTGATTTTCTCTAGATAATCGATATTTTAGTGGTTATTCTACTAATTTAGGTAGTATATGAAGTTTTATTAAATTAATTGTTTAAAATTAGAAACAATACCCATTTACTCTGAAAGATAGTTTAGCATACATAAATACAAATGAATAATGTGGTTATAATTTTTTTAAAAAATATTAAAACTACAAGCTTTTGTTTATAAAGCATTTACCAAAAAACTCAATATTTTCGTAGGGGTTATCCTACATATTTGAAGTAAAATTCAAAAATTATGAAAATGTTGTTTTAATGCATAGTTGCATCTTTCATTTATGTAAGATGATGGTGAAAGAGGTTATTATCCTTTGTTGTCTCATTTCTCTAGAAAATCGATATATTAGTGGTTATTCCATTTATTTAGGTAGTATATGAAGTTTTATTAAATTAATTGCTTAAAAATTAAATAAAATACCCATTTACTCATAAAGAGAGTTTAGTATACATAAATAAAAACGAATAATGTGGTTATAATTTTTTAAAATTATTAAAACTATAAGCTTTGGTTTATAGAGCATTTACCGAAAAATCAATATATTTGTAGGGGTTAACCCACATATTTTAAGTAAAATTCAAAAATTAAGAAAATCTTGTTTTAACGCATCGTTGCATCGTTCATTGATGTAGGATGATGGTCAAAGAGGTTTGGATCATTCGTTGTCTCACTTTCTCTAGATAATCGATATTTTAGTGATAAATCCACTAATTTAGGTAGTATATGAAGTTTTATGAAATTAATTGTTTAAAATTAGAAACAATGCCCATTTACTCTAAAAGAGAGTTTAGCATACATAAATACAAATGAATAATGTGGTTATAATTTTTTTTTAAATATTAAAACTGCAAGCTTTTGTTTATATAACATTTACTAAAACATTCAATATTTTCGTAGGGGTTAACCCACATATTTTAAGAAAAATCAAAAATTATGACAATCTTGTTTTAATGCATAGTTGGATCTTTCATTTATGTAGGATGATGGTGAAAGAGGTTTGAATCCTTTGTTGTCTCCGTTTTTCTAGAGAATCAATATTTTAGTAGTTATTCCACTAATTTAGGTAGTACATGAAGTTTTATTAAAATAATTGTTTAATAATAAAAAATAATTCCCATATATTCTGAAAGAGAGTTTAGCACACATAAATAGAAATGAATAATGTGGTTATAAATTTTTTTAAAAATATTAAAACTATATGTTTTTGTTTATATAACATTTACTAAAACATTCAATTTTTGGTAGGGATTAACCCACATATTTTAAGAAAAAATAAAAAATTACGACAATCTTATTTTAATGCATAGTTGCATCTTTCATTTATGTAGGATGATGGTCAAAGAGGTTTGGATCCTTTGTTGTCTCATTTTCTTTAGATAATCGATATTTTAGTGGTTATTCCACTAATTTAAATAGTATATGAAGTTTTATTAAATTAACTGTTTAAAATTAGAAATAATGCTCATTTACTCTGAAAGAGAGTTTAGCATACATAAATCCAAATGAATAATGTGGTTATAAAAATTGTTTAAAAAATATTAAAACTATAAGCTTTTGTTTATAAAGCATTTACCAAAAAACTCAATATTTTCGTAGGGGTTAACCTACATATTTTAAGTAAAATTCAAAAAGTATGACAATGTTGTTTTAATGCATAGTTGCATCTTTCATTTATGTAGGATGATGGTGAAAGAGGTTCTTATCCTTTGTTGTCTCCTTCCTCTAGAGAATCGATATATTAGTGGTTATTTGATTTATTTAGGTACTATATGAAATTTTATTAAATTAATTGTTTAAAAATTAAATAAAATACCCATTTACTCATAAAGAGAGTTTAGTATACATAAATAAAAATGAATAATGTGGTTATAAAATTTTAAAAATATTAAAACTATAATCTTTGGTTTATAGAGCATTTATCGAAAAACTCAATATATTCATAGGGGTTAACCCACACATTTTAAGTAAAATTTAAAAATTATGACAATCTTGTTTTAACACATACTTGCATCGTTCATTGATGTAGGATGATGGTCAAAGACGTTTGGATCCTTTTTGTCTCATTTTCTCTAGATAATCGATATTTTAGTGGTAATTCCTCTAATTTAGGTGGTATATGAAGTTTTATTAAATTAATTGTTTAAAATTAGAAACAATGCCATTTACTCTGAAAGAGATTTTAGCATACATAAATACAAATTAATAATGTTGTTATAATTTTTTAAAAAATATTAAAACTGTAAGCTTTATTTTATATAACATTTACTAAAACAATCAATATTTTTGTAGGGGTTAACCCACATATTTTAAGTAAAATTCAAAAATTATGACAATATTTTTTTAACGCATACTTGCATCGTTCATTGATGTAGAATGATGGTCAAAGAGGTTTGGATCCTTTGTTGTCTCATTTTCTCTAGATAATCGATATTTTAGTGGTTATTCCACTATTTTAAGTAGTATATGAAGTTTTATTAAATTAATTGTTTAAAATTAGAAACAATGCCATTTACTCTGAAAGAGATTTTAGCATACATAAATACAAATTAATAATGTTGTTATAGTTTTTTAAAAAATATTAAAACTGTAAGCTTTATTTTATATAACATTTATTAAAACATTCAATATTTTTGTAGGGGTTAATTCACATATTTTAAGAAAAATTCAAAAATTATGAGAATCTTGTTTTAATGCATAGTTGCATCTTTCATTTATGTAGGATGATGATCAAAGAGGTTTGGATCCTTTATTGTCTTCATTTCTCTAGAGAATCAATATTTTAGTGGTTATTCCACTAATTTAGGTAGTATATGAAGTTTTATTAAAGTAATTGTTTAATAATTAAAAACGATTCTCATTTACTCTGAAACAGAGTTTAGCATATATAATTAGAAATTAATAATGCGGTTATAAATGTTAAAAATATTAAAACTATAAGCTTTGGTTTATAGAGCATTTACCGAAAAACTCAATATATTCGTAGGGGTTAACCCACATATTTTAAATAAAATTCAAAAATTATGACAATCTTGTTTTAACGCATATTTGCCTCGTTCATTGATGTAGGATGATGGACAAAGAGGTTTGGATCCTTTGTTGTCTCATTTTCTCTAGATAATCGATATTTTAGTGGTTATTCCACTATTTTAAGTAGTATATGAAGTTTTATTAAATTAATTGTTTAAAAATTGAAACAATGACCATTTACTCTGAAAGAGAGTTTATCATAGATAAATATAAATGAATAATGTGGTTATAAATTTTTAAAAAATATTTAAACTATAAGCTTTTGTTTATAGCGCATTTACTGAAAAACTTAATATTTTCGTAGGGGTTAACACACATATTTTAAGAAAAATTCAAAATTATGATAATATTGTTTTAATGTATAGTTGCATATTTCATTTATGTAGGATGATGTTGAAAGAATTTTGGATCCTCTGATTTATTCGTTTCTCTAGAGAATCGATATTTTAATGGTTATTCCACTAATTTAGGTAGTATATGAAGTTTTATGAAACTAATTGTTTAAAAATTAGAAACAATGCTCATTTACTCTAAAAGAGAGTTTAGCATTAATAATTACAAATAAATAATGTGGTTATAATCTTTAAAAAATAATAAAACTATAAGCTTTGGTTTATAGAGCCTTTACCGAAAACTCAATATATTCGTAGGGGTTAACCCACATATTTTAAGTAAAATTTAAAAATTATGACAATCTTGTTTTAACGCATATTTGCATCGTTCATTAATGTAGGATGGTGGTCAAAGAGGTTTGGATCCTTCGTTGTTTCATTTTCTCTAGATAATCGATATTTTAGTGGTTGTTCCACTAATTTAGGTGGTATATGAAGTTTTATTAAATTAATTGTTTAAAATTAGAAACAATGCCATTTACTCTGAAAGAGAGTTTAGCCTACATAAATACAAATGAATAATGTAGTTATAAATTTTTTTAAAAATATTAAAACTGTAAGCTTTATTTTATATAACATTTACTAAAACATTTAATATTTTTATAGGGGTTAATTCACATATTTTAAGAAAAATTCAAAAATTATGGAAATCTTGTTTTAATGCATAGTTGCATCTTTCATTTATGTAGGATGATGATCAAAGAGGTTTGGATCCTTTGTTGTCTTCGTTTCTCTAGAAAATTAATATTTTAGTGGTTATTCCACTAATTTAGGTAGTATATGAAGTTTTATTAAACTAATTGTTTAATAACTAAAAATGATTCTCATTTACTCTGAAACAGAGTTTAGCATATATAAGTAGAAATTAATAATGTGGATATAAATGTTATAAAAATATTTAAATTATAAGCTTTGGTTTATAGAGCATTTACAGAAAAACTCAATATATTCGTAGGGGTTAACCCACATATATTAAGTAAAATTTAAAAATTATGAAAATCTTGTTTTAACGCATATTTGCCTCGTTCATTGATGTAGGATGATGGACAAAGAGGTTTGGATCATTTGTTGTCTCATTTCTCTAGATAATCGATATTTAGTGGTTATTCCACTATTTTAAGTAGTATATGAAGTTTTATTAAATTAGTTATTTAAAAATAGAAACAATGACCATTTACTCTGAAATAGAGTTTAGCATAGATAAATACAAATTAATAATGTGGTTACAAATATTAAAAAATATTAAAACTATGAGTTTTGATTTATAGAGGATTTATCAAAAAACTCAATATTTTCGTAGAGGTTAACCCACATATTTTAAGTAAAATTCAAAAATTATGAAAATCTTGTTTTAATGCATAGTTGCATCTTTAATTTATGTAGGATGATGGTCAAAGAGGTTTGGATACTTTTTTTGTCTCCGTTTCTCTAGAGAATCGATATTTTAGTGGTTATTCCACTAATTTAGGTAGTATATGAAGTTTTATTAAACTAATTGTTAAAAAATTAAAAACGATGCCCATTTACTATGAAAGAGAGTTTAACATACATAAATACAAATGAATAATGTGGTTATAAATTTTTAAAAATATTAAAACTGTAAGCTTTGGTTTATAGATCATTTACCAAAAAACTCAATATATTCATAGGGGTTAACCCACATATTTTAAGTAAAATTCAAAAATTATGACAATCTTGTTTTAACGCATATTTGCCTCGTTAATTGATGTAGGATGATGGTCAAAGAGGGTTGGATCCTTTGTTGTCTAATTTTATCAAGATAATCGATATTTTAGTGGTTATTCCACTAATTTAAGTAGTATATGAATTTTTATTAAATTAATTGTTTAAAAATTAGAGACGATGCCTTTTTACTCTGAAAGAGAGTTTAACATACATAAATACAAATGAATAATGTGGTTATAATTTTTTTAATAATATTAAAACTGTAAGTTTTTGTTTATATAACATTTACTAAAACATTCAATATTTTTGTAGGGGTTAATCCACATATTTTAAGAAAAAATCAAAAATTATGACTATCTTGTTTTAATGCATAGTTGCATCTTGCATTTATGTTGGATGATGGTGAAGAGGTTTGGATCCTTTGTTGTCTCTGTTTCTCTAGAGAATCAATATTTTAAAGGTTATTCCACTAATTTAGGTAATATATGAAGTTTTATTAAACTAATTGTTTAATAATAAAAAATGATTCCCATTTACTCTGAAAGAGAGTTTAGCATACATAAATACAAATGAATAATGTGGTTATAATTTTTTTTAAAATATTAAAACTATAAGCTTTTGTTTATATAGAATTTACTAAAAAAAATCAATATTTTCATAGGGGTTAACCCACATATTTTAATAAAAATTCAAAAATTATGACAATCTTGTTTTAATGCATAATTGCATCTTTCATTTATGTAGGATGATGGTCAAAGAGGTTTGGATCTTTTGTTGTCTCTGTTTCTCTAGAGAATCGATATTTTAGTGGTTATTGCACTAATTTAGGTAGTATATGAAGTTTTATTAAACTAATTGTTTAATAATTAAAAACGATTCCCATTTACTCTGAAAGAGAGTTTAGCATATATAAGTAGAAATTAATAATGTGGTTATAAATGTTTCTGTAAATAGAGAATTTGTCACAAAAAAAAAATTGTAGGGGTTAACCCATATATTTTAAGAAAAAAATCAAAAAGTATGACAATCTTGTGTTAATGCATAGTTGCATCGTTCACTTACGTGAGATGATGGTCGAAGAGGTTTGAATCCTTTGTTGTCTCCGTTTCTCTAGAGAAAAGATATTTCTTAGTGGTTATTCCACTTAATTGGCAGTATATGAAGTTTTATTAAATTAATTGTTGAAAAAATTAGAAACGATTATCATTCACATGAAATAGAGTTTAGTATACATTAATATAAGTAATTAATGTGGTTATAAGATTTAAAAAATATTAAAGACTATAAACTTTGGTATATGAAGCATTTACCAAAAAACTCAATAATTTCGTAGGGGTTAACCCATATATTTTAAGAAAAATCAAAAATTATGAAAATCTTGTTTTAATACATAGTTGCATTTTTCACTGACGTAAGATGATAGTCAAAAATGTTTGGTTTCTTTGTTGTCTCTATTTCTCTAGAGAATAGATTTTTCTTAATAGTTATTCTCTTAATTTAGGCAGTATATTAATTTTTATTAAACTAATTGTTTAAAAATTAAAACGATGCTCATTTACTCCGAAAATGTTTAAGAATACATTAATACAAATAAAAATGAGATTAGAAAATTTAAAAAAATATTAAAGACTATAAACTTTGGTAAATAGAGCATTTACTGAAAACTCAATATTTTTGTAGGGTTAACCCACATACTTTAATTAAAATTATGAAAATATTTTTTTAATGCATAGTTGCATCATTCACTGACGTAAGATGATGGTCAAGGAGGTTTGGGTTCTTTGTTGTGTCCGTTTCTCTAGATAATAGATTTTTTATTTGTTATTCTACTAATTTAGAAAGTGTATGAAGTTTTATTAAATTAACTGTTTATAAATTTAACGATGCTCATTTACCCTGAAAGAGGGTTAAGCATACATTAATACAAATAAAAATGAGGTTATAAATTTTATAAAACATTAAAGACTATAAGTTTTGGTAAATAGAGCATTTTCTTAAACATTAAATATATTTTTGTAGGGGTTAACCCACATATTTTAAAAAAAATTCAAAAATTATGAAAATTTTGTTTTAATGCATAGTTGCATTTCTCACTGAAGTAGGATGATGGTCAAAAAAGGTTTGGGTTCTTTGTTGTCTCTATTTCTCTAGATAATAGAATTTTAGTGGTTATTCCATGAATTAAGGCAGTATATGAAGTTTTATTAAATTAATTGTTTATAAATTAAAAACGATGGTCATTTACCCTGAAATAGGGTTAAGCATACATTAATACAAATAAAATATGAGGTTAGAAATTTTATAATACATTAAAGACTATAAGTTTTGGTAAATAGAGCATTTATTTAAAAAATAAATATTTTTATAGGGGTTAACCCACATATTTCAAGAAAAAATAATAAATTATAACAATCTTGTTTTAATGCATAGTTGCATCACTCACCGACGTAAGATGATGGTCGAAGAGGTTTGAATCCTTTGTTGTCTTCGTTTCTCTAGAGAATACATATTTCTTAGTGGTTATTCCACTGAATTGGCAGTATATGAAGTTTTATTAATTTAATTGTTTAAAAATTATAATCAATTATCATTCACATGAAAGAGAGTTTAATATACATTAATAAAATTAGAAATTTTATAAAACATTGAAGACCATAAGTTTTTGTAAATAGGGCATGTACCGAAAAACTCAATATTTTCGTATGGGTTGACCCACAGGTTTTAAGAAAAATAAAAAAATTATGAAAATCTAGTTTTAATGTTTAGTTGCATCCTTCACTGACTTAAGATGATGGTCAAAGAGGTTTGAATCATTTGTTTTGTCCGTTTCTCTAGAAAATATATATTTCTTAGTGGTTATTCCACTGATTTAGGAAGTATATGATGTTTTGTTAAATTAATTGTTTATAAATTAGAAATGATTCCTATTCACCCTGAAAAAGAGTTTAATATATATATTAATATAAATAATGAATGCGGTTATAAGTTTTAAAAAACATTAAAGACTATAAACTTTGGTATATAGAGCACTTAAAGAAAAACTCAATATTTTTATAAGGGTTAACCCACATATTTTAAGAAAAATTCAAAAATTATGAAAATCTTGTTTTAATGCATAGTTGCATCCTTCACTGACGTAAGATGATGTTCAAAGAGGTTTGAATCCATTGTTGTCCCCGTTTCTCAATAGAATATATATTTCTTAGTGGTTATTTCACTAATTTAGGCAGTATATGATGTTTTATTAAATTAATTGGTTATAAATTAGAAATAATTCATATTCCCCTGAAATAGAGTTTAACTGTAACGACCGTGATCTTAGGATGGGCTCATTTGTTTTTTTTTTTTTTTTTTTTTATAATTCAAGCCCATCATTTCTTTTAACTTCATCCCACATTGGAAGTTTAGTGAATTCTCCTTCATTCCCTTTCCTATATAAAGAGTTGCACCCCCTCCCCTTTATTCTCATCAAGTCAAAGTATTTCTTTGCGCGTGGCAAGTTGTTGGATTATTCGACGACCAGTCACCAGTAAGTTTTCGGTGGGATTTTCGGGCGAGCTTCTGGTAGTTATTTCTGGTAAGTTTATCGCCTCTTTATTTTTATTTATAGAAATCTATATAGAGGAAGTTTCTAATTTAGGAGAGAATTTATAGTAGGAAAACCGCCATTTTAGGAAAGTTCTATTTTAGGAAAGCTGCTATTCTAGGAAA